>JABUQX010142256.1:12500-14772 GCA_015478945.1 Trachelipus rathkii
TTAGTTTTCTTATGGTTTATTATTATATTACCATTTTTTTATATTTTTTTATTTGTTTTTCTTAATTATTAATTTGTTCTTAAAAATAAGATAGGCACTGCCTACCCAACCTATCCCTTAACTACGCCACTGATATATATATATATATATATATATATATATATATATATATATATATATATATATATATATATATATATATATATATATATATATATATATCTATATATATATATATATATATATATATATATATATATATATTTATGAAGGGAGTCAAAAGGTCATTAAAGTCGGTTTTTCCGAAGATTTGTTTTTATTATTCGACAGATAATACCAGTCGACTATTATCTCTCTCCCATATATATATATATATATATATATATATATATAATAATAATAATAATAATAACAATAAAAATATATATATATATATATTATATATATATATATATATATATATATATATATATATATATATATATATATATATATATATATATATATCGTACAACACGTCACCGTTTTTTTATAGGTAGGTAAGTAATGCTCCGGCAACAACATTCAGGATCAAACGTTTAGGATCAGGCTCTGACTCCTGATCCCGCTCTCCGGCTCCGGCTCCGGCTCCGGCTCCGGTTCCACCGACGACAACGACGCGGAAAAGTATAAGAGATCGATACAGATATACCACCGCAATACATACGTAACTTTGTCGTAGACGAAGTTACGTCATCACCTATAAGTATACCAAGCTTCAGCCCTTTACCTACTCTCTAAGACGTATCTCCTTAGATATCGAAACATATGTACTGCTACAATACATACGTAACTTCGACTGCGACGAAGTAACGTCATCACCTATAAGTATACCAAGTTTCAATACTAGTTTGGAGCGATTAGCGTGTTAGCCTTGTAAATTTTCGTACAGTTATTATTGTTATTATTATTATTATTATTATTATTATTATTATTATTATTATTATTATTATTATTATTATTATTATTATTATTATTAATATATATATATATATATATATATATATATATATATATATATATATATATATATATATATATATATATATATATATATATATATATATATATTTCTCTGATATAATAATATATATAATATATATAATAACAACTATATATATAACTATATATAACATATATATATATTATTTATATATATATATATATATATATATATATATATATATATATATTCCAGAAGTTGGGGAGTTCCTTAGAAATATATCACTAATTCCAACCTTTTTATCCCAATCTCCTCCTCAGAGATGCTCTGTATTAGATGAAATTATTGGGAGACGGTTTCTAAAACCTGTTAAAACAAACTGGAGTTTTAACATTCGAACTGTAAACATGGTTTTTGAACATAGAGAGCCATTGTTTGAGTTCTTTGAAAAAAATTAGAAACGAAAGCAAAGAACGAGGAACACACGATCAAGCTGGAGGTTTGAAAAGACTCTTAATAGATCCCACTTTTGTATTTTGGCGCACTGTTTTTCGCAATATATAATGCAACACGTAGATTGTTTCTATAATAAAATTCAATCAAGAAATACAGACGTAATTCTCATAAAACAAGCTGTGAGTGAACTACAATTAGAATGAAGAAAGATTAGAAACAGTATGTCCGCAATAATGGACCACCATAATTGAGGGAGCATATAAATGTTTGTGAGGTGAAGAGAAGATCGTTAAATGCTTCCAGTTACTACGAAATTTAAAAAGCTGCTGAGAATGAAGTGAATGACAATAATATCTCAGTAAAAGGAGAGGCTTTCGTTTAGTGATCATCTAGTATCAGTTCAACCTTTCTAGCGTGAACACTTTAAATTTTATAGAACCTCATTTCCCACAGTTACATTTAAAAAGACTGTAACTGTTTATCCATTTTTTAACATCTTTAGATTCAAATCTGAACTTCAAGTTATATATTCTAGAGAAGATTTTTATTCTCGGAAAGGAGCTCTTGATTCTTTTAACTACATTATGGAAAATGAAACAGATCAGACTTATGAAGAAACATTAAAGTTGCTAAAAATTTTAATAACTACTCCAATGTCATCTGTTGATGCTGAAAGATGCTTTTCTAGATTAAAAAGAATTAAAACCGGTATTCGGAATACAATGGGGCAAGAAAGACTGAATGCCATCGTTGCGCTTGCAACTGAAAGAGATAGTCCACAATTGGTTTTTTGACAATCTTGTGATTGACAAATATGCAAGTCAAAAAAACGAC
>JABUQX010142258.1:0-2500 GCA_015478945.1 Trachelipus rathkii
CTCGGTTTCTGCTTTTGTCTCGTCGGCCAGAATTTGGTCAAACACATGCACGCTCATCTGCAAGGGTCCAGGATCGTATCCTAGCATGGTGAAAATACATTAGGGGTATTTACAATTACAAATTTGATTGCAAGGTTAAAATTATTGCATTTCATTATATATATATATATATATATATATATATATATATATATATATATATATATATATATATATATTTTTATATTTAACAAAAAAAAAATATCTATATATATATGAAATATATATAACTAATATATATATATATCTTTATATATCACAACTTGAATAATGTATTTAATTTTATATTCATTCATATATATATATATATATATATATATATATATATATATATATATATATATATATATATATATATATATATAATTGAATGATAATTCTTTTTTTTTTAATTTAATTCTTTTAATTTTTATTTTAATTTTGATTTTATTCCTAGTACAATTGAATATAACATGAAGGCTTACAAGCAAGCCTTTGAAATATCTCTTTTATGAGGTTTCGAATAAAAGGCTTCTTTTCGTAAAAAAAAAGCAACTTCAGAAAATCTTAAAATTGTTGACAATACAATCGCAGTCTTATCTAATTTACATATATATATATATATATATATATATATATATATATATATATATATATATATATATATATATATATATATATATATATATATATAATTAAAAGAGAGGTTCTATGGTAGATGTTACTGGTATACGATGTTGGTGGTAGGCTTCTGAATGGAATCAAAAGTATGTATGACGATAGTGAAGCGTGTGTAAGATTTAATGGAGTCGAAAGTGATTTGTTTAATATTAATAGCTGATTGAGGCAGGGATGTGTTACGTCTCCTTAGTTATTCAATTTGCTTATGGATGGGTTATGAAAGAATTAGAGGTTGGAGTGGCAGGGAAAGGTGTTAGAATGATGGAGAATGGAAGAGAGTGAAGGGTGCTCTACCTATTATATGCAGATGATTTGGTTTTGTGTGGCAAATCCGAATAGAGTTTGAGAGGAATTGTAGAGGGTTTGGCAGAGTACGTAAAAGGAGAGGTTTGAAAATAAACGTAGATAAGAGTAAGGTTATGGTTGTGAGTGAAGACAGTCTTTTCTGAGAAGTTATGTTGGATGGTGAACAGCTGGAACAAGTGTCTGAGTTTAAATATTTAGGATATGTTAGATGAAAAGGGAACGGATAATGCAGATGGTTGGTTGGATAGTGGCTGGCGCAATTAATCCCTTGGTGGATGTAAAGGGACTAAGTCTTGAGTTCACTAGGGTCTTACATGAGGGTATGTTGTTACTTGTGTTAATGTATAGTAGTGAAACTATGGTCTGAAATAAGAGGTATAGATCTAAAGTACAATATGTTCAGATGGACAATCATAATTATGGACGTGTTAGGTGTGAGAAGAATTGATAAAATGAGGAATGAACTCATTAGACTGTTGTGTGTTGTGAAGAAAGGAATAAATTAGATAATAAATGAAAGTAAATTGAGATAGTTTGGTCATGTAAAATGAATTGTTGATAGTCGATTGGTTAAAGGGATATCAAGTGGTGAGTGTGCTGGGAATCGACCGACTGTGAGACCGAAGAAAAAGTGAATTTTGTCAGTAAAGGAATACCTGGAGGAGAGAAAGGTGCATAACAAGAGTGAATGGCGGGGTTTTGTGAGGGGTTATGGTTGTGGCCCACCTGGGCCAAGAGATGAACCCTACATTGACGAAATGCCATAGTGAGGGTCCGTCGCAGTCCCATGAAGCTCTTTGGTTTATTTTTCTAACTGCGACAAGTTCTCTCACTAGAGAATATAAACGTGCGGTAAAGCTGGGATTTCTTTTCGACTAGCGTCATATTCCTCTGCTACTTTTCTGTTTCCAGTGCATGTGACGCACCTTACTCCCAGTCTTGGGGAGAAGAGATATTGAATTTTATATATATATATATATATAAATATAAATATTAATAATATAAATATATATATAAATATAAATATAAATATTAATAATATATAAATATAAATATAAATATATATATATATATATATATATATATATATATATATATATATATATATATATATATATATATATATATATATATATATATATATATATATATATATATATATATATATATATATTTGTTATTATAACATAAGATATGCCCAAATATATATTTATATATTATTTACTATACAAAAATTTATGTAAGCAAAAAACCGTTTTATATATATTTAACTTATATATATATATATACTACGTATATATATATATATATATATATATATATATTAGTGATGCAGGTAACATCCGCATCCGCGGAGCATCCGCACATTATTAAAGATCCGCATCCGCGCTTTGCCCTGCGGATGTTGCGCGGATATTTATTGTCGAGATTTGATAAAGAATTTTATAATAAAAATACTGAAGATGAATCTGAACGCAAACTTTAAATGAGAGAC
>JABUQX010142259.1:0-2500 GCA_015478945.1 Trachelipus rathkii
GCGCCTCTTATATATATATATATATATACCAACCTTAACAGCAACATAGCATATAACCTTATGCCATATATATATATAATAATATAATAATAATATATATATATATGTATATGTATATATGTATATATATATAGATATATATATATAATATATATATATATAATATATATATATAATGTATATATATATATATATAAAAATATATTTTTTTATGATTTTTTAAATATTAATATATATAATAATATATAATAATAATAATATATATATATATTTATTAATAATATAATAATAATATATGTATATATATATAACCAACATGTAATAGCAACCAACATATATATATATATATAATATATGCAGCAACTACTATATACTCTTTGCTCTCCATATATATATATATATATATATGCTAATATAAATATATATATTAATTCACTATATATATATATATATATATATATATATATATATATATATATATATATATATATATATATATATATATATATTCTCTTTGTATATATATATATATATATATATATATATATATTCCTATCTATATATATATATATATATATATATATATATATATATATATATATTTATATTCTCAGTGGATAAAGTCCTTAGGCCTTCCGAACACCATCGGAGCTGGGGAGAACCAGAATCCAAAACAAATTACGAATAGTTGAAGGAAGTGCGTTCAAGACTTTATCATTGGAACACAGGAAAGATTGAGCATAGCAGTTAAACAAGGGTCAATGAGGTGGACAGAAAAAGGATTTGGCTACGTGGAAATACGAGTCGCACGCGCTGTCCTCATAGGAAGAGGTACTTCAGTGGAGAGTTTAATTTAACGATAGAATTGGGAGAGGATGCAACAGTTTGATCGTTAGAATGAGATTGTAGAGAATTAGTGAAAGTATTAGACTTAAGAAGTTAAAATGCTCTCTATATGGTACCATATCATGGAGAACAGTTTGTGTGTCTGGGACAGTTGCAAATATTTGAAACACGTTCATACAAGGGGTTTGTCGTTGCCATTGCAGTTAATTTTTTTTGAAGCATGTGTTGTGTAATAAAGCTCATGTTGTGAGTAAGTGAGAATTTACTCCTGTGTAGCAATTTTGAGTAAAATGAGCTCAAAATAAAACTCAAGAATAGATTGCATCGCTGACAACGTATGCTCAATATCCGTCTTTGGACGAAAATAAAGGATTGAGACAGTAAAAGGGAACAGAGTAGGATTTGGTGTCAAAACACTCAAGCACTTATATTGGTTAAAAGCTAGATATGAGGTCTAAAGAAGAGAGGTGGTGTTCGACAAAATGGAAATTACATTAATGGAATATTTTAAATATTTGGCTCCACAGGAATAGGCAATAGATTCATTGAAATGCAAAATGACGGAGAATAAGAGTGAGAAAACACTTAAAGAATATCAACAGTCGAGATTTCCTTACCTTACCAAAACTTTATTTATAATTTGAGGTAATATTGAAAAGATACAGGTACTTACAAATCCTCTGGTTTAGGAGAGATTTAGACAACTTTGGAAAGAATTGTGATTAAAACAATGAGTAGCTTAGAGGTTACGAATGATCCCTCAATTTAAGAAAGGTTAAATTAGAGCACATTTCCATTAAGAAGAGAGTGTCGAAGTTGATTGAGGTATGCTTGGATATATATATTTTAAAAACTACAGGAGGAAAACTGTCAATACCAAAGTTTTCTCAATAATAAACTCAATTAGAACATTTACCACATGTTTAGAAAAAAAATTGATAGAGGTAAAGGAATTTTAGGAATATGAAGAAGAAGATATAAAACTTTAATCCTCTAAAGCAAAATTAGAAGAAAAGGTTTGACGGAAAGGTTAGCTTCATCCGAAAGTAACACAACAGTGCAGTTGTCAGAAGAGATAAAAAGGTAGAAAGATGAACAAATGAATTTGCCAGAAAGAGAGAACATAAGAGAATCCAAAATGGTTTTTGCGTATTTTACTCGAAAATAATATTTGGTAAAAGATTTAACACATTTCCTGAGTGAAATGAAAGTAGCATAAGTTTTTGTAGATTGACGATGATTCCATTTCTTGAAAGCAGAATCCTAGCAAAAAATTGTTTAGAGAACACGGAAATTTTACGAATTTTCATCGAATTGAATAAAATAGAAGAAAGCCTTCTTTCCAGGAAGATCATCTCTGTTGCCTTTTACACTTCGAGAGAGCTATTCTCTCAAAGCAGTGAGTATTACCACGGGAGTCAAAATAGTTTTACCGTTTGCAACATCAAAAATTCAGAAACATCTATCAAAAGTGTGATCCGTTCTTAGGCAAAAACATGAAGAAATTGAACAAAATACAAAGATACAAAGATGTCCGGAAGAGGTCAGAAGTAGAATATTTTTAATACTATCGGACAAACGAGCAAAAGTTTAGAAAATTTTAGTATGCTGAACTCATCTCCAGGAAAATCAGAAATGCGGAAATGCATGTACA
>JABUQX010142259.1:17500-22500 GCA_015478945.1 Trachelipus rathkii
ATACCGGGATGGAATGAAAATCTAAATAAACTACATAAGGAAGCGAATTTAAGATTCAAAGAATGGAAAACTAATGGGAAGAAACGAGATGGTGAAGAATTTAATAATATGTGTATAACACGAGCTAATTTTAAGTTTGCACTAAAACAATGTAAAACTAATGAAAATGTAATCAGAAATGAAAAATTTATTTATAGTTTTAATTATAAAACCAAGACAAAGTTTTGGAATCAAATTAATAGAGAAAACAAATCTAAAAAAGTTGTATCAAAAATAGATGGAGAAACAGATGAAAAAGAAATAGCGGAAAAATTCTCAAGTAAATTTAAGAAAGTTCTTGATGATGATTTTTGCAGATCGAATATTGATAGCTTGCATAAGAATGTTTCTTGGACAGAAGCTTATGAAATGTTTAATGCTTCAAAAATTAGAGAATTAATTAATAAAATGAAACCTACACTAGGTCCTGATGGAATACATCTTTATCATTTAAAATTTGGAACAATAAAATTAGATAATATTTTAGCTAAGTTTATGAATGCATGTATTATGCATAATTATATCCCTGTAGATTTGCTTAGAGGGGTTATAACTCCGATCATAAAAGATAATTATGGAGATTGGACTGATTTAAACAACTATAGACCTATCATGATGTCGTCAGTTTTCTTAAAGTTGCTTGAGTATGGACTTTTAGATATTGTAGAAAATTATATATCTTTAGACGACAGACAACATGGATTTAGATCAAAATATTCAACAGAAACGGCCTTATTCGCTTTAAAAGAAACAATAGCAAATTACATTAATAATGGGTCTTCGGTTTATGCTGCTTTTTTGGATTTAACAAAAGCATTTGATAAAGTAAATCATGGTATCTTATTTAAAAAATTAGAATCTATGCACATTCCGGACATTGTGTATAATGTTTTGGTTAGTATTTATTGTAACCAATTTGCATGTGTTAAATTTAAGAATGGTGTCTCAAATGAATGGCTTATAAGAAATGGTGTTAGACAAGGTGGAATTTTGTCACCATTGTTGTTTAATATTTACATTAATGATCTTATAAAAGATATAGTGAAAAGTAGAATAGGTACCAAAGCAGGAATCTTTATGTCGAATATAATCATGTATGCAGATGATTTAGTTTTGTTAGCTCCATCGGTAGATGGCCTTCAAAAACTATTAAATATTGCTGAAAAATCTATTTCTGATCTATGTCTAAGTATTAATTATAATAAAAGTGGGGTTATCAATTTTTGCAAAAAAAGTAAGAAAAATAAAGAAGATTTACCTAAATTAAAAATTTCTTATGGTTTTTTAAAAAACTTGAATGAGATTAAATATCTCGGTTTTATTTTAAATGAAAATTTAGAAGAAGGGGCAGACATAAAAAGAGCTAGGGACAAATTCTTGGGAACGTTTAATGTTTTATTAAGAAGATTTAGTTCGTTAAATGTAGATATATTGTTATATTTATTAAGATCTTATTGTATGCCTTTTTACGGAGCAAATTTTTGGACTAATATGTCAAATAGTAGTCAAATATTCAAACAATTTGAAGTATGCTTTCATAATGCTTTAAAAAAATATGTAAAGTTTCTAATAGAATTAGTAATCATCTAATATGTAATTGCTTAGATATATTAATGTTTAATCATTTTTTAAACTACCTTAAATTATGCACTGTTTTTAAGTTACTTGATATTTCGTGTTATTTAACAAAATACTTTATTTTTTAAAGCAGGTATCATGGTGAAAGACATCGAAATGATATTTATGAAGACATATGGAGTAGTTGATTTATTTAATAATGACCTTGATGCTCTAAAATCAAGGATTAAATTTGTTCAAGACACAAAAGATATACCCCAAGATAAAATATGACATAATTAATAATGGAATCATTTGTATATTGATATTTCAATTGTTTTGTTTTAATTTTTAATTTTATTTTACTTCAAAATGTATTATGTTTACAAATAAAGAACTATAGAAAAAAAAAAAACTAATTATTATTATTATTATTATTATTATTATTATTATTATTATTATTATTATTATTATTATTATTATTATTATTATTATTATTATTATTATTATTATTATTTATGTATATATATATATATATATATATATATATATAAGAATATTATATATATTAATATATAATATATATATATATATATATATATATATATATATATATATATATATATATATATATATAGAAAATAATATTAATATATACAATGTTTCTAAATATATGTACATTTCGGTATATAATAATAATATGCTATGTACCAATAACTATTTAAATAATATATATATATTACATAACTATATGTAATAATAATAATAATAATAATAATAATAATAATAATAATAATAATAATAATAATAATAATAATAATAATAATAATAATAATAATAATAATATAATAATATAATAACTGTGTTTAATAATAATATGAATATATGTATAATATATATTTTATATATGTATGATAGCACTTTAAATTGTAACTATTCACAGAAATTTGAAATTTATATTTATGTTCGAACTTATGTAAAAATTTGCGTAAGCAAAATTTTTACATAAGTTTGACGAATATTGTATATAAAGCCCGATCTCGTTGAGATACTCAGTCAGAAAAATTAATCAGAAGAAATAGAAGACTCACTTAAAGATACTCTCTCCTGAACTCCCTCCTCCAAAGCGCAGCTTTCGACAACGGGTCAAAATTCAGGAAAGGCCGCCACTCGAATTTTGATCGTCAAGAATTCCGAGGAATTCGACAAGGAAGTCAAATTCAGGGAAGAGCATTAGTGTGCTTTCATTCTGCCCATAAAGAAAAAGGGTATCTCAACTGTCCAGGCAATTTTTATTACCTTTATTGAATAAATAAATACTTCATTTAAACTATGAATTTTTAAATATCCATCAATATATTATATAGGGCCCTGCTAACCAAAATAAGCAACCAATTTAGCAAATTCTAATGTATTATATATATATATATATATATATATATATATATATATATATATATATATATATATATATATATATATATATATATATATATATATATATATATATATATATATATATATATATGAAGCCACAACTAAGTCAGTGAGATATTTGACGTTCTTTTTGAGGACGTAAAAAAAAGAAAAAAAATTGAACATCCATGAATGCCTTTATGGATTTAAACAAATGCAAAATTTTACAACTATAATTACAAAGGTATATTTAATTAAGCATTTGAAAAACTTTGCGAATGGTAATTTTGATTCTGTTATTGGATTCTGCAATTACTAATAACGAACTAAAGTTTAAACAGGTTTTAGACAGCGCTAAATTGATGCTTAACGAATGACTAACTCATCATGCGTCCTACCATTTACTAATTCCAATATTCACGAGTTTCTGTGGTGTACTCTTTATATCTATACCACACAAGAAGATAATCTTTGTGTTCATTATGAAAATATATATTTCTTCTTTGTTCGATGGTAACTACTTTATATGGTGAATGTAGTCACATACACACAAAAACTCAGGAGTTATAACAGCATCCTTAATGTACTGCACACCCTGTGCCTAAGACCATTTTACACCTTGACTCATTTATGAATAAGGTTTTGTATTTGAAAGTTATATTTTACAAAATTTCTTTTCATTTTCACCATTAAACCTTTAACGCTCGAAATACTGCTAGGAAAAACAAGAAATATAACGCACTCAACTATATAACAACTTGAAACTGAAAGTTAACGGTTCTTCTACCACCTAACGTGGAAGCATTCAAAACTGCTTACAGAATGTTAAAAGGCTTTATTAACTTTTTGGCTAAACTATTTGCAACAATGATAGAAGAGCTTTTGACTCATTGTACAAACTAATTCTACCACCTAGATTGGAAGTATTTTAAACTACTTGAATATTGTGAAGTAGTTTTGGATTCTTCGTTTTTTAAGTATTTTCGCAAAACTTTTTGACACAGGTAGGGTATATATACATATATATATATATATATATATATATATATATATATATATATATATATATATATATATATATATATATATATATATATATATATTCTATAGTTATTCCCACAGTCTAAATACAAATTTTGAAGGAAAATTTAAACAAGAGAATATAAATATCCCGTTTAATTTTTTGGATTTATACCTATATAAAAAAACAACAACATTTAAATGTATTTTGAACTTCACCATAGTCAAATATATTTACATACATACATAATATATATATATATATATATATATATATATATATATATATATATATCTTATATATATGTATATATATATGTAATATAATATATATATATAAATATATATATATATAATATATATATATATATATATATATATATATATAAAAATATATATATATATATATATATATATATATATATATATATATATATATACTAACTATATATATATATATATATATGTATATATATATATATATATATATATATTATATATATATATATATATAAATATATATATAACAACATATACTATATATATATATATACTTATATATATTTATATAATAATATATATATATATATATATATATATATATATATATAATAATATATATATATAACTATAATAATAATATATATGTATATATATAAAACTTCTGGCGTACGGGAAGAAAGTGCGTTATTTATCATGAATTTTTTTCGTAGCAAAAAAAAAAAAAAAAAAAAAAAGATAATAATAATAATAATATCTCAAAAACTACAATAGCGAAAAGGAATACACTTTTGGAATCCTTGTAAAATTTTGGTTGGGTGAAAATTTAAAAAAAAATGAAAAAATAAATTGTTTTTTGGAGTAGAGAGAGAGAGAGAGAGTTATATATATATATATATATATATATATATATATATATATATATATATATATATATATATATATATATATATATATATATGCTATAT
>JABUQX010142259.1:30000-40678 GCA_015478945.1 Trachelipus rathkii
TACGGGGCGAGATTTATACCGTTTAGGACTCTCGCCTTTGCGGTGTTCCTATCGAAGGGAAATGAGAAAATAGAAGGAAAAGACAGGATCGGGCCTGTATAGTTCCTATGCCAGTTTGAAGTTGAAGAACCAATAGGCTAGCGTGGGAAGGACGCTACTTTTGCCTAAGAAATTCTAGGTATGCAGCCAGAATGGCACCATACCCTGAAATTCTTTCGCAACAGTTTTTTCCATCGACTCATATTTGCGAAGCAAAATATCGATTCACGATATAGTCCCCTTCGCCGGAAATGAGAACTGGTTATTATGGAAAAAACCATTTCGCTTATCTCAAGGAACAAATCATAAAGAAATGAACAAGAATATTGGACATGAAAAAGAAGGAGTTCTGGTGAACTAAACTTCTTACTAGATGTCGAAGCAAAATGAATAATGAAAATTTCTATCATAGGTTCCAAGGGAATTCCTCTCCTAATGAAAGTATTCTGGAAAGTAGGTTTATAAAAAAAACGAATAGTTTGAAAACGGACAGACCGAAACTCAATGTTTTATGGAAGCATATGAGAATGTATCTTTGTTTTTTCCAAATCTGCGAAGATAAATAGAGAAAGAAAAATAGATATATAGCATGAGGATAAAGTGTGGTTAAACTCATATGTGTCTCTCTCCAAAGAACAGGTGTTTGGAAAATTATGTTACCTTATTAAATTTACGATTCCCTTTTATGCTATCTAAAAAGAAATTAAAATTTTATCTCGAGTTATTATGGTCTTTGGTAAATCACTTTGACCTAAAATATTTTTGGTACTGGTCAATCGGTGATTTTTGGTTGCTTTCCTTTGATTTTATTATTCCTAGTAACGACTAGTTTTTACTTTTACTTTTACTGGCCTAAGCTTTTTTGGTCGTTGGCTAGAGTTAATTTTTAGTAATCTTCGTTTAAGGATTAATAGGAACAAAATGTTATCGCCTAAACTTAATTGAAATTACCCTGCTTCAAATTCATTCGTATACCATTTAGACTATCAAAGTTTCTTTTAAAATCTTACATGTTACATAAGCGACAAACAAACATTATTATAAATGTTATTACGACAGTTAAGCACTAGTTTTATTTTCTAAGGTTAGTAGTAACATTGTTAAAAAGAAAACTAATTCTAAGAACGTTAGTATACGGCTATGAGAAAATGATTTGAAAATGTTAATCGATGAGACCCATTGTTAACACTTCAAAACATCCCTTTTAATATTAATATCAAAAGCTATTAGTATGGCAGATCAATCTTAGATATGATTGTGCTTTATACTGATAGAAATCTAGAAGAAATGTTAGTATATTTTTACTATTTAACAACACTATTGTTTAAAACAACTGTTAGTATCAAACGTTAAAATAAAAATAAAATAGTAATGGAAGTGTTAGTAACTATCATCTTCCTGATTAGAAACATGCTAAGCGTTAAAACAAAAAATATTAATGGAAGTGTCAATAACTATCTTCTTCCTAATTAGAAAACATGCTAAGCGTTAAAACAAATGTTAAAATTAATGGCAAGGTTAGATGACATTCTCTTGCTGTTTCTATTATTTTTATCTTTCTTTTAAAAGAAAATCCTTTCTTTTTGAATTAAATTTTCGCAATGAAAACTGGGGCCCACCCTTCGGACGAGACCTGTAGGTATGAATTTGATAAAAATAATGAAACATAATCGGCAAAAATTTCCAATTTTTTACCAGTTGAAACCAAATGTTTCACAAAATGTTTACGTAAATTACACAAATGCGATGCGAAATGTATAATAATTCCAACTCAAAACCGAAGTTATTTGACCTATAGACTAAAAAAAAAATATCTTTATGCTAACCAAGTATCTAATTTATACATTATAATATTTATAAAGCAAAGATAGGCATCTGAGAACTTCGCTGTAGCCTCTATTTGTGCCTAAATGCTTATCGCTATTACTCATTTTTCCTACCAAAGCGATGTAAAAAAAAATTTCTTGAAGTCTATATCATACAAACGTAACTCTATTCCTAGCTTTGGTTCTTTTCATCTATTTTTCGTGGATTTTGTCTCTCGACAAGCATCCAACTACGTCGATAGATAAGACTCACACTACTAGAGATCACTATCTCTTTACGTAGGGCTTATCATCGGCTCATCATCGACAAGGAAAAGGACTTTTAGCATTTTCTATGTTGGGTTTCCCTCCTTCTTACTTCTTACCTCCTATATTGGCTTATTGAGACTTAGGATACTAGAGATCACCATCTCCTTCGTACTTGCTCATAGCCCTCAAAAAAAAACTTTTATTTCTTACCTCCTATATTGGCCTACTGAGACTTATGATACTAGAGATCACCATCTCCTTCGTACTTGCTCATAGCCCTCAAAAAAAAACTTTTAACGTGACCCAACATAGTCGTTTATCGTAAGTACATCCTTAAAACATACTTAAAACAAAAATATGAACAAAACTATATGTTAGATTATCTACTGAACTATTCACCAACCCAACTTTTAAAGCTCTCTAACATAATCGATTGTCGAAAGTACATCCTTAAAATCATACTTAAAACAAAATAAGAACAAAACTACATGAACAAAACTATGTACTAGATTATCTACTGAACTATTCACCAACCCAATACGATTAACTTTCCTGTCGCTCTGATTCTGATCTTGTTTCTTCATCTCCGAAATGCTTCTTCAATCGTTATTCTCTTCCCACGGCTAAATTTTAGCTCTGTGACTCACTATCTTTCGTTTTCCCGGACACTCAGAGGGAGTGAGCTAAATCGTGACATGATAGAAAAGAACAACTCTCCAACTTCTCGAAACTTTTGATCAAAACCTCATAACTAATAGTTAGAAAGAGCTAATCGTTGGTTGAAAACTACAACGGAATGCTAAAAAATAAAGCAAAATACAGCAATAAACTGATGAGAAGGTCATGTATCTTCCCTTTTTATATTCTAGTTCTCAACGGAGGAGCGTCTTTCTGACATCTTAATTCCTTACCGAAAGAAAAAGAAAGACCTTTTGGGAAAAAATGCTTGACAATTTCTCACAGATGATCAACTTAAAACCTAAGACTGTGTTGCACACTTTCTCTCTTCCCATTCTACTAACGATAGGAGCTGGTCATGACTCCATTCCTATTTCAGAAGAATCTGTTGAAAGAAATGTGGCCGACATCTCTACTAACTACATAAAATCAATCAGCTTATAGCCTATAAAGAACATGTAAATAGGAACATAATGCCTAAAAGATTGCAAAATATCTTCCTAATCTACTAAAATATTGACTCAATAGGACACTGTTTTTTGGTCTTCTCTTGTCGTTTTGTATCTTTCTTTGGCAATTTTGCTTTTTCTGGAGTGGTACTGGTAGCTCGCTACTTACGTTCCCATTTTTTCTCCGGAGGGGGACTCATCGCCCTTTTTCCGATCTCCATTGCTTTCACCGCCTTTCCTCTACCAAATGCGGATTTACAAAGTTGTCGCAAAATCCAAATGGGATTCATATACTAGAGAGAAAACGTTTACAGAACCTATAGAACCTAATCAACGTGCAATAAATTTCCTAATCCAGGCTAATTTATGTTTAAATGAAAACAACTAAATATAAAGCAATTTATATACCAAATCCATGAGATTTATTCTTTCGTAATTACCGTCATCAGGCTGTGCTTTTCCGTTCTGTGATCTCTCTTTCGGCTGTCATTCACCACTACCGGGCCAACTGAGCCTAGCTAACGGCCTACCAAATCCTTTATTTGAGCCTATTCATCGAAAACTCTCATAAGGTTTGTCGGCGGAATCAGGAGGACCTTAGTGTGAACCTTGATGTCTGCCCCGATATCAGATTATCCCGAGCAGCTTCTACCTGATGTCTTCTATTGTACTTAGGATCCATATATTTCTGTTATTCAGAACTTCCACAACATTGGCCTAATTTTTGTAATATTATAGATAAGGAAAAATTCATGATGAGGCAAGCAAAGCTTAGTAATTAGTCAATAAAATAAAATAAAAACAATTTCAAAATTGTCTTTCATTCTTAATCCAAACTAGGTGTGTGTTATATTTACACAAAAATACATGTTAAAAGTATCATACAAAGAATCTATTTAAAAATTTATATGTATAAAATCTCTAACGCACTTAAAATTATATATATATATATATATATATATATATATATATATATATATATATATATATATATATATATATATATATATATATATATATATATATATATATATATATATATATATATATATATATATATATATATATACATATTTATATATATATATATATACATATATATATATATATATATATATATATATATATATATATATACTTATAATTTTTTTTTTAGGGTATTCGTCAGACTCTAAAGGTGTTTTCTTAGCGATCTTTTTGGCATGACAATCTTCTCCTCTCTCCTACATGTTAAGACACTCTCGCAATCTCACGACTAAAACCTATTTTAGTACCTTCCCAAGAGGGGTGAGCAATCATGCTTCGGTGAGAGTGAACTCACTACTGTCTCTCTGTCAATCGGGTTTAATCTTTTGAGGGGTACTTGGACATTTTCTCACTTCTCTGGCTCTCTACTGTACTTCTCGCCTCTTCTATTTCCGTCGGAAGGGTACTTCTGCCTTTCCCGCAATCTCCTATTGCTGCCTCATTTACCGACTCTCTTTTCCAAATTGAAGATTGACTGAAGCAACGGCTTCATTGCTTAGACTGAATCTTTGTTTTACCCTATTAGTTTTTAAAAGCGAAATGTAACTAGTGTGCAGCCCCCTTTTTCAATTTTAAATTTCTATTTTTTATTATTTTAAATTTCTCTCTTTCTGACCTCTTCAATTTACCTATACCTCCTTCTCTATAAGACTGGCTTTCGGAGTCCACATTCCTATTGCCATCTTTTGAGAAGAGCTAACAATACTAAAACATACTTCCAAATCCATCTTTTAAAACAAAATAAGAAATTTACTTTGGTATATTCCTTTCCAAGCTCGTGGAAAGTCCTCAAGCAATCTCTAAAGACACCTGACAACGATTACCATTCCCTGTCTCTTATAGGTTCCTGATTAGGATTTTGGGTCTCTTTGCTTTGTTAATGAATTCTTTCTTGGCTTTACAACAGAGAAATAAATCAGTTCGATTTTTAATAGAAGTAAGAAAAATAAAAATAAAAAAATGCTACTAGTACTTCAGTTCTTTGTCCGTTACTCATAAATTGAAGGAAAATAATGCTGTTTGACTGAAATATTTTTTTCCAAAAAAAGACATATATAGATTATATATATATATATATATATATATATATATATATATATATATATATATATATATATATATATATATATATATATATATATATATATATATATATATATATATATATATATAGAAAAATTTTATTATATAGATAAAGAATTATATTATAACATTATTAAAGAATATTAAAATAAATGTTATATAAAAACAAACTTGAATTATCCATTATAATTTCCTGAGTCAGTGTAGATCTTACTAATTTTCTCTCTCTCTTTGAATGTATATTAGCTCGATCTTCGGCACATCAAGATATCTGTCTGGAGAACCAAACTGTCTTCCTTCTCTCTCTCTAAAATAAATAAAAGAATTATTAGCAAAACAGTAAACATATTCAAATAAATGTCTGTACACCTCGTGTACAGATTTTTCGCGACCTGCATTATGTAGTGCATCCGGATGTGCCGATGGTTTTACCTACATGCTTAGCTTTAGACTGACTGTGTACCATGGTTTCTCGGGAATGCTAGCTATCATGAATGCCTTCAGGGCCCCTTCTGGAGGTCTCTCGGGGTCGTAAGGGGATGCCGCCTTAGTCGACCCTCTACCTCCGGGGTTAACTACAGAAACTCAAACTGTTTATGCTAGACTTTTATTATTTTATCGTTGGGAAAATGTACTTATCAATTCAAACCCTTTTTCACTCTCTTCTGGACTCCAAAATTTTTAGATAAATTAAACAAACCAAGTTTAAAAATTAGATCAAAACTGAAAGCATTCCTATATATTAAAGCGCTGTTACAAGTGGATACAGTTCTGCAACTAGCCTTCGCCATATACTCATATATATATATATATATATATATATATATATATATATATATATATATATATATATATATATATACATATATATATATATATATATACTAACTCTTATATATATATACATATATATATATATATAACTTATATTATATACATTTCTATATATATATATATATATATATATATATATATATATATATATATATATATATATATATATATATATATATATATATATATATATATATATATATATATATATAATATATATTAATATAATATATATATATTTTAACAATATAATAATAGCAATAATATATATATATATATATATACCCTTTATAATATATATATATATATATATTTATATATATATATAATAATAATAATAATATATATATATATAATATATATATCTATAAATATATATATATATATGTATATAATAATATATATATATAATATAATAATATATAATAATATATGAATATATATATATATATATATATATATAATATATATATATATATGTAATAATATATATATGTATATATATATGTAATAATATATATATATATAATTTATAATAATAATAATAACCAATAATAATAATATAATATAATAATATATATATATGTAATAATATATGTATAATAACAATAACTTATATATATAACAATAACAGCAATAACATATATAATATATATAATAATAATAATAATATATATCTATAATATATATATGTTTATATATATATATATATATTTATTTTTAACAAATATATTATATAGGTGCTTGGTGTTTTAAAAAACTCTCTTGATCGGTCAATTCTTACACCTTTCTTGAATTTATAGAAAAGCAGATATTGTTACTTCATTGAAATTTACAAAACAAATATATACAAAAAAGAAAACTATGGGATCTTTATCTCACTTAAAATTTTAATTTTTAACGGCTATTTCTTGGTGGAATGATATGGACTAATTTAAAGTATTCTTGAAGGAATACTAGAATTTACAGTTTAAAACTCATTCACCATAACTTCATCACTAACTGCACTACTTACGTATACATAAACACAAATACACCTATACGTACAGATAGGCATACCTGGATATACATAAACATATCTCAGATATATATATATATATATATATATATATATATATATATATATATATATATATATATATATATATATATATATATATATATATATATATATATATATATACCTATATACCTATATTAACTATATATATATATATATAAATATATATATATATATATATATATATATATATATATATATATATATATATATATATATATATATATATATATATATACTATATATATATGCTATATATATATATATATATATATATATATACTACCTATATATATATATATATATATATATATATACTATAAAATTTGGACGGGAACGAATCCGATATTCTTTCTCTCTTTAAAGGAATTGAAGAGCTTACCCCAACTTAAAGACACGCACCGGGCTATCTACAATGTCAATCTTTCCGATTCAAGGTATTTTGGTTGGTGCCCTTATATATATATATATATATATATATATATATATATATATATATATATATATATATATATATATATATATTTTTTTTTATATATTTTTAGATACTGCTGCTATATATATATATATGCTGCTATATATATATATATATATATACATAAATATACCTATTCAGTGTTTGCCCCACCTCCTTTCTCCTGCAAATCTAAATTTCTTCTTCTCCGCTCTCTCTCTGTCCCCGCTCGCTTCCTCCTTCTAAATACCAGAGGAGCGACAGGTTTTGGGGGGTCGTACCTTCTTTTTAAGGTGCAAACTGCGGGGCCTAAAACTTCGTTCCTTGGGGACGGCAGATCAAAGGTTCTCATTACCTGTATCTGGCCGAATCCTTCTCTCCTAGGTGGTTCTCTGATGATGAAAAGCGGGATGTTTACGATCGTTCCCTCGCTACAGACGGTCATTTGACGCTTGAAGAGGTTCAGACTAGCACATTCATTACTAATTATATTAGTTCCTAATAATATCTGCCATTTTTCTTGAATTAATTCATGCAATAAAAATTTTGTGCGTTGGATTTTATCCGATAATTTAAAGCAAAGTTCTACTTGTCTATATTGTCGAGGTTGCAGTCCATTTAAACCTTTCAATCTAAATGGTGAAGGTTCACATAAAACCTCTATCTTCTCCTTTTCTTTTAAGGCTTCGAATGCATCCCTACTGACCATCGAGATGGGAGCAGCTGTGTCGACTACGGCTGTTACGTCGATCCCTCGCTGTTTCTCCTCAAAAGCGATCGTTATTCGACAACCATATTGCTCTCCTCTTGGTGATACTTCCACCGATCTTTCAGAGGATCCCGGCAACTCGGCTACTGCTTGCGTTATCTTCTTTTCTTTTAGGCCGAACCCAGCAGGAAGGTAAATGCCTTTCCCTCTGTTTTTTCGGTTATTTCCTCTTGATTTTTTTCCATCTCTTTTTTTCCTGACACACTCTTTTTAACCAATTTTGGTGTTTTTAGTTCTTCGTGCGGAACCTCTATTTCTCTTTTATCAGTTATGGCTAGCACTGAAATTTCCTCTATATCTTCTGAATCCTCTTCCGCCAAGTTGGATTGGAGTGGAATTTCTCTCTCCAATTCTATTACCTTCTGTAGTAACACAAATTCTGTATCAAAGTTACAAGAAAACTCCTTAAAATTGCTCTCCTTAATAAAGAACCATTTTGTTGGGAATCGATATAATCCAAAACCTTCGTTATCAACATGTAATTAATTTTGTTTTTCTCGAACAAGCTTCCTAATGGCTCAATTAAAGCTAAATTTTGATAATTATCCATTAAGCGTTTTATCTCTTGGATAAATGAAGTGAATGGAATGTTTCCAGCACCCTTATAGCTGACAAATTCCATCATAGCTTCTATTGAAAATCTGGTATTTGAAGCTGCATTTCCACCATATTTGAAAGGTGTTTCTCTGGGCATTGGTTTTACTATCAAGCAAGGTTTTTCTGTACTATTTTTTCTATCTTCTAAAACTTGTGTCTGAGACTTATCTTCTTTTCCTCCCTTGTATTCCATACAAACATTTAATGGGGCACTGGCTCCTCCTGAGCAAAGCGCTATATCTTCCTTTTCCTTTTCTTTCTCTCTCTCCTCCCTTTGCACCGCTTCTTCCTCATTTTTTATTTCATCTTTCGTCTCCTTGTTTCCTACTTTTTCCTTCTCTTTCACTTTTAGTTGGATGACGTGTCATTTATATATCATTGGATAGAGTGACAAGGATAGCTTTCCTTTAGTAGGGAAGGTTATCCACGAGCTGTTGTGTGGTACGTTGCACTCCCCAACAAGGGTGTCTTTCTCGGACGTCTCCTCTGGAGACGAGGTGTCAGACGACTCTACCTGCAATTCGTTCTCAGCCATCCTAGTGACTCGTTAGTGGAAAGTGAAAGTAAAGTGGGTAAGTAGGGTTAGTGGAGCTGTTGATAGTTGAAAAAATGAGAAAAATGGTTTTATTGGGAATAAAGATTTATGAGATCGAAGTCTATTCAAAATTATATGAACATCAATTTCAATTGAAATGACAAATTCAGTGTTAATTGAAATGACAAAATATTCTCCTTCAAAAATAAAAAATTAAAAGTGCTCAGACTCAACTTGATATAATAGTGATTGCTTATTATTAAAATTCAATTCAAATTATATTTATAATGAAAATTATAACAATAACTATTAAAGCGATATTCCTTTTAAAACAATTTTCCTTTATTCACGAAGAGAAGAAAAGGTAGATTGAAAATTCTTATCCTATTCTTTCTCTCTCAAGGTTATTCTCAAATGTGTAAACAAAAACCAGCTGTGATTCCAACGCCCTCAATGCCCTATGCATGCGACGTGCTAAAATCATATGGGCTTTCCAACGTACATGCAAACCTTCAACACTGCCTTACGTCTGTCGTATACTCAAATATACAATGGTAATACATGCATGTACATATATACGTAACATATATATATATATATATATATATATATATATATATATATATATATATATATATATATATATATATATATATATATATATATATATATATATATATATATATATGTACATATATATGCTATGTATGGAACACATAGTTATATATAGATGTTGAAATATGTAATTTTCGAAATATCAATGCTCAAAATGTTGAATTGATTGGTTTTGGGTTAATTATTTTATTAATTAAGGTGAAAATAAATTAAAAGTGATAGTGACAAAGTGTCTGCATCTGCAATTATTAATTACACTTTTAAGCCTACAAATAATAATAACTATTAATCGGAAGAAGTAGATGAGAAGAAGAAGATCAGACTTACGCACTACATAGAAAACTTGCTCGACCATCTTATTCTTTTATTCTATTAATATATTTATTATTAAATGTACTTGTACTATTAATGTCTTCTTTATGATATTTAATGTCTGTAATAATATTCATTATTAATGCCTTATA
>JABUQX010142261.1:10000-17500 GCA_015478945.1 Trachelipus rathkii
TTAATAAATTTCATTAACATCACATCAATAATAATTAATAAAAAGAAATGGAAAAAGGATCACATTTAAGTATAGATTAGCTGCTTTCCCGACGGGACGTTTGTCAAGCATTTGAAATCGGAAGAAGGATGTTTGATTTTGTTTAAAATATGATATATAATAAGCTTTATTTCAAACTGGACAAGATCAACTTCAAACGATTTCAAATAGGACCAAACCAGCTTCATTCGATTTCAAACAGGACCAAAAAAAACTTATTACAATTTCAAATAGGACCAAATCACCTTCATGCAATATCAAACTGAATCAAACCACCTTCATACGATTTCAAACACGAACAAATCAACTTCATACAATTTTAAAGAGGACCAAACCAACTTCATACTATTTCAAACAGGAACAAATCAACTTCATACAATTTCAAACAAAACCAAACCCATTTCGCACTATTTTAAACAGAACTAAATCAACTTCACACGAATTTAAACATGAACAAATCAATTTCATACAATTTCAAAAGGATAAAACCACCTTCATGGTATTTTAAATACGACCAAACTACCTTCATACAATTTCAAACAGGGCCAAACCAACTTCATCGATGTCAAACAGGGTCAAACCAACTTCGTACAAATTTAAACAGGACCAAACCAACTTCATTGATTTCAAACGGGGTCAAACCAACTTCGT
Organism: Trachelipus rathkii; assembly: GCA_015478945.1. NCBI lineage: Eukaryota > Metazoa > Arthropoda > Malacostraca > Isopoda > Trachelipodidae > Trachelipus > Trachelipus rathkii. The sequence continues at coordinate 10,691 of JABUQX010142261.1, forward strand.
ACGAATTTAAGCAGGACCAAACCAACTTCATACGATTTCAAATATGATGAAACCGACTACATACTATTTCAAACATGATGAAACCAACTTCATACGATTTCAAACAGGATCAAACCAACTTCATACGATTTCAAACAGGATCAAACCAATTTCTTGATATTTCAAACACTTGAAAAACGCCTAAGAAATGCAATTAGTAAATAAGCATTAATCCCAAATGACTTTGCCATGAAACAAATTTTATAAGTTAAAAGTTATAAGTTATAAGTTATAAGTTATAAGTTATAAGTTATAAGTTATAAGTTATAAGTTATAAGTTATAAGTTATAAGTTTTAAGTTATAAGTTATAAGTTATAAGTTATAAGTTATAAGTTATAAGTTATAAGTTATAAGTTATAAGTTATAAGTTATAAGTTATAAGTTATAAGTTATAAGTTATAAGTTATAAGTTATAAGTTATAAGTTATAAGTTATAAGTTATAAGTTATAAGTTATAAGTTTTATCTGGTGTCTCATAAATAATAAATTAATGATAATAAATATGCAAAGAATATAAAATAAAATAAAATAAAATATGATAATAATAAATAAACAAATATTATCGAAGGGGAAGAGAACATATGTATAATTATCATTAAATATAAATTATTATAATAATTATAAAAATACTCTTTCCTATTTCTTATATATATATATATATATATATATATATATATATATATATATATATATATATATATATATATATATATATATACATAACAATATATATATACATATATATATACATAAATATATTTCTACACAATATATATATATATATATATATATATATATATATATATATATATATATATATATATATATATATATATATATATATATATATATATATATAAATAATAATATATATATATATATATATAATATAATATATACATATATACATATATATATATATATATATATATATATATTATATATATATATATATAATAATATATATATGTTTAATTCGATGTATATATATATATGTGTGTGTGTGTGTGTGTATGTGAGTGTGTGGGTGTGGGTGTGTGTCTGTGCATGTGTGTATGTGTATGTGTATGTGTATGTGTATGTGTATGTGTATGTGTATGTGTATGTGTATGTGTATGTGTATGTGCCACTTTCCATTCCATGTTCCCAAATACAATTGCAAGTGTCGATATCAAAATTGATATTGAAATCGATATTAATATTATTGTTTCGATGCCCGTCTTACAAATATTTAGGTGCACATGCACTATATTGATTTTGGTGACCAGGCATCTTTGCGCGCCTAGATAAGCGGATCGTCGGTCAAATATCGCTATCTACGGAATAATATATTTGCCTATAATAAAATATGTAATGAAATATTTATCGATATCAATCGATATATCGTAACTCTTTATAAGATAGGAACTGGAAATTTTAACGATTCTAAATGGTCGAAACGGTCGGGACGGTGTACATATCAGGACGCATTATCAAGAAGTATGTATAATAATTTTAATATTAAATACATTTCTTTCTCCAAATTCTGTCCTACCCCAACTATTATCCAACTTTTTATTAATAAACTCTTTGCTTCTTCTTTACCTATCCACACCTATAGCTACTACTCCACCCTTCATTACTCCTTTTATTTTGAAAGACCTCCCACGCAACATTAATTAGCTCATACTAGGAGGGCCTCCTTTGAGCAACTAACCTCTGATCTTTCTCGAATAGTATGCAGAGATGCAGAGAAAACATGGTTGTTTTCAATGTTTCAAAAACTCAGCTCCTTCATCTTTCTACACGACATGATCTTCCACACATCCATAACATTTTCTTTGAAATGCACATCAAACCTTCGCTTGCCGTTAATACTCTGGGCATTTCTTTTTCTTGTAACCTTTCTTGGAAGGATTCCATTACCTCTCTTACTAAGCAAGATTCTAAGAGGTTTGTGTTTTGAGGTGTTATCAAAATTTCTTCACACAAAATCAGCTGCTTGCTCTTTAAAGGGGTGTCGTTCGCCCCTGTTTGAAGTGTGCCTCACATATCTGGGGTAGTTTCACTCGCACAGATCTCGTTGAAAGGATGAAGTATAGGACCTTTCAATTTATCAACTCCCATGTGCTCATAAACTTCCTCCAATATCTTTCTGCCCGTTGAGCTGTTGGGTCTTTTTCTTTATATTATTTCTATTACAACGGACATTACTATTCTGAATTCTTTAATCGCATACGTCCTCTATTGAATAGGACTCGTGTGGCAAGTCTTTTCATACGGTTTCATTCTTTCCTTACCCAATCCTCTGATCTCAGGCTTAACCACTATGCTCAATCTTACATGCATTCCCCCGTTAAAGTTTGGAACACACTCTCTTTAACTATTTTCCAACTTCCTTTAACGAAGATTTTCAAAAGCAAAATATCGAGGTATGTCTGCCTTCAATTTGAGCATGGATTTTGATTTCACCTAAATCTGTTGTAATTTGCCAGGCTTCGGCTTTATATATATATATATATATATATATATATATATATATATGATATATATATACATCTATAAATATATATATATATATCTATACTGCTATAATTCTTCTACTTCACTTAGATATATATATATATATATATATAGGCGTATACAACAATATATATATATATATATATATATATATATATATATATATATATATATATTAGAAGAATTATAAAAAGCTTTAGAATAAGAACGATAAATAATATTTTTTAATTCACTTTCACAGACTCAAAAATTATTTTGAAAGAATAACTTCTTTCTTTTTTTGTTTTTGTTTTTTTCATTATTTTAATAAATTAATGGGGAAAATATCACATAAACACACCTTACATCTTTTAGGATACTGAAGCGACTCCTGCACTCGATTTACTCTGGTTAAGCCCGAGTGAACATTCGAATATTATACCCTAGTTTTTTTTATGAAATTTTAAACGTTTTATATATAAACAATACATGTAAATAAAACGTTTCAAAACATTTTTATAAAAAACGGGTATAATATTCGAATGCTTTATGGGGCTGAGTCCGAGTAAATCCACAGCAAGAGTCTCGCCTGTCAGTATGCCTTCATTAAGTGTTGAATATTATATTTTGACAGAACAATAAAGATATTTTCAATATTATTAGTTACGTGAATAAAATGTTTTGGATCATGTCTGTTATCTGCCTCCACATCCATATACATATCGATTGCATGGATTCGAACACATTTCATAAAAGTACTAGTAAAAATAAAATTTTGTAAAGTCAAATTTAAACTATAGTAATAAAAGAGCTCCACACCTTTAAAAATATTATAAAAAAAAGTTTAAATCTATGTAAGCTAACGTAACCTAACTTAACCTTACTTAACGTATCATAACCTTGGGTGGCGTAATATATTTTTATATTTATAATTTATTTCACTTTGTATTGCTTAAAAAAAAAAAACATGCTTCTGTCACCATGTACATTTTGTTCGAAAACGTAAGTTATAAAAAAAAATGACTTAGGCTTAATTGGAAGCAAATAATGAACAAGAGCCAATGTTTTAAATTATATTATTAACAATAATATTAAAGTTAATTAGAAAACGAATTATATTTTATAACCCTTGTTAACATTTATGAAATAACCTACTTATTTTTTCTTAATTAATACATCCCGTATACCAACCTTTCGAAGTTGTTCTCATTGGAAATTATTATTATTATTATCATTATTATTATTATTATTATTATTATTATTATTATTATTATTATTATTATTATTATTATTATTATTATTATTATTATTAGGCCAGCATCCCGAAGAGTTCAGGCATGTAAATAGAAAACTATAACATCTACAGGAAAATAAATAACATTTTTGATTTCAGGAAGTAATTTCATCGAGGAAACTTAAAAAAAAATTATTTTATTCTAATATTTATTAATAACTTCTTAAAATTTAGTAATATCTTAGACTTGAAATAGTGCAAGCTCTGATTGACCTTGAAACTGCTGTAGTCTCGCGAGCACAAAAGTTGCTAAATACCGTTTTTAGAAAATATTATTTTTCTTTTATATCCTTTTTAGGGGGTTCAAACCGACGGAGGGACAGAGGGGACGAAGTCCCCCGTCATCCACCGGGAGAATTATTACCCGTGGGTATTCGTCCGTTTTAAAAAAAAAAATTTCAACATTTGGCACCTTTCCGTCCTCAGTCGTAGTGAGCGGCATCTTCGAATTGTCAAAAAACTGTAATATTTTCAACATTTTTAACAATTTTAATTTTTAAAAAGCGTTATTTTTTTTTTCATTTCCACTTGGTAAAAATGTCTCCTGATTAATAAAGGATATTTATTTTTCGTGCGCTCATGCAATTTTCTGAATGGCTTTCGAGATCTTGACTATATTGTGTGTGTGTGTGTGTGTGTGTGTGTATTATTATTATTATTATTATTATTATTATTATTATTATTATTATTATTATTATTATTATTATTATTATTATTATTATTATTATTATTATTATTATTATCTACGTCTTTGAGACAAATTTCCGATTTTGATTTGAGAAGTGTTGAATGAAGCTTGCGTTTGAAAGACAATCTTAACAAAACGCAAACTGATTTTTAAGTAATTATCACGTGACATGTAGTAGGAAAAGGACACAAGAGGCCTACATGACACCAATTTAAGGACAAAGAATGACTGTTTTGCATATCAAGGGCCGATATGTCTCTTATCACAGCGTTTGTAAATGGATAAGTCAAAGATAGTGGAAAAATAGAAATAGGAAAAGGGTTCCAGACTTTGATAGAAGGGAACACGAGGGAATGAGCATAGCGACTAAATCAAAGGTTAAAGAGTTGGATAGAGAAAAAATAGAATTGTATCTAAAAACAAGTTAAAGAAACGCTCATCAAGGAAGAAGTTTCAGTTAATAACGATAGTATACAGAAAGCAATACAACAGTTTGGCAGCCTGAAAGAGTTTTTTTTTAACTTCATGCCCCATGGTCATTGCCCTATGCGAGGAGGGAAACTTTCATTCAAGAATTATACATGAGGGATCGAAACAACATTTTCCTATACATGAATCATTAACTTTAACACTATCCCATGGTAAAATCAGTGAAAATGGAAGACTGAAGAAACGAAAAAACCTTAGGTTCTAATTTTCCAAGAAAATCTCTACGTGTGGAAACCGGCCCAAAAATTGTAAAGTACGCTACACATACAAGCGAAGCAAGCAACTGAGGTGATGTAAAAATAGTTCTAACTGAGACTCTTAGTTCATATTTTCTATCCTTTAAAAGTTTGTTCAGTGAGAGGAATAATGTCATCCTTCCAATAATGTTAACGAAGGAAGTGCCAAGAATGTTGACGAAGAATGTATCAAGAATATTAACGGAGAAAGTGTCAAGAATGTTAACAAAGGAAGTGCCAAGAATGTTAACGGAGAAAGTGCCAAGAATATTAACGAAGAAAGTACCCAGAATGTTAACAAAGAAAGTGAGAAGAATGTTAACGAATTAAGTGCCAAGAATGTTAACGAAAGAAGTATCAAGAATGTTAACGGATAAGGTGTCAAGAATGTTAACGAAAGAAGTGCCAAGAATGTTAACGAAAGAAGTGTCAAGAATGCTAACCGATAAGATGTCAAGAATGTTAACGAAAGAAGTGCCAAGAATATTAACAAAGGAAGTGCCAAGAATGTTAACGAAGGAAGTGACAATAATGTCAACGATGGAAGTAGGGAAATGCAAAGAATGTTAACGATGAAAGTGCTAAGAATGTTAACGACTAGGAAGGTTGTATTGCATGTCTTCAACTAGGCATTTATTGAAGTGTGTAATATTCCAGTTCAATCTAATGGAAAGTTGAAGGGATTTAGTGTTATAAATATTAAGATCAATCTTATTTTCTGTCCCGATCAATTTAGATTTTGACATTAAACTAAATATTTATTGCATAACCATTTAATATACAATATAAAAAATCGAAAAAGTCTTTCATAATATTATTTGGTCAAAGGATTGGTTGAAAATCCATAGAATTTATTTAAATGTTAAGAAAAAATAATAAAAATAAATAACAATACTTTACAAAAAAATCTTGAAAAAAAATTATGAATTTCTGTTTTAAAGATACGGAAAAAGCATAAGTGGAAACTATTATTAACTAAATAATTTTTTATCATTTTTTTTATAATTGGCAACACACACACGTATTATTCATATAATATTACTGCTTCTCATATATATATATATATATATATATATATATATATATATATATATATATATATATATACATATATATATATATATATATATACTCTATATATATATATATATATATATATATATATATATTTATAATTGTAATATTATATATATAAAATATCTCTATATATATATATATATATATATATATATATATATATATATATATATATATATATATATATATACATATATATATATATATATATATATATATATATATATAACATCTGTATATAATTCTCTATATAGATGGCAATAGGTGCAAAAGTATATATATATATATATATATATATATATATATAGAGTCTTGTCAGACATTATGCGAAACAAATTTGCTATATTTAAAGGCTTAAATACATAGATAAAATGCAATCAATTATGATCACAATATTGTGCAAAGAACACCTGCTGTTTCTCACGTTATATATATATATATATATATATATATATATATATATATATATATATATAAAAAAAGATAAATTTAGAGATACACCTAT
>JABUQX010142262.1:0-10472 GCA_015478945.1 Trachelipus rathkii
TATTTTCCCTATTTATACTCTAGTTCTCAACGTAGGAGCATCGTTCTGATATCTTAATTCCTACCGAAAGAAAAAGAAATACCTTTTGGGAAGAAATGTTTGACTATTTCTCACATATGATCAACTTAAAATTTAAGACTGTGTTGCACACCTTCTCTCTTCCCACTCTTACTAATTATAGGAATCCGGTCATGACTCCATCCCTATTTTAGAAGAATCTGTTGAAAGAAATGTGGTCAACGTCTCTAATGATTACAACCGAAATCCAAACTAATGAACATGCAAATAGAAATATATGCCTAAAAGATTGCAAAATATTTCTCTAATCCACTAAAATTTTGACTCAATAGGACACTGTTTTTTGTCTTCTCTCGTTGTTCTGCCTCTTCCTTTGGCACCTTTTGCTTTCCTGGGGCGGTACTTGTAACCATTTTCTTCCTCTCCCATATCTTCCGGCGGGGTACTCATAGTCCTTTCCCTCTCTCCCATAAGCTATAGCAAAATTCCAAATAAGATTTGTACACTAGAGAAAATGTTTACAGAACCTATAGAACCTAATCAACGATATGCTATACGTGCAATCAATTTTCTAATCCAGACTAGTTCATGTTTAGATGCAACAATTACAAAATAACTAAATACAAAGCAATTTAAGCACCAAATCTATGAGATTTGTTCCCTCGTAATTACCGTCATTAGGCGGTGCTTTTCCGTTCTGTGATCTCCCTTTTGGCTGTCACTCACCACTACCTGTCCAACTGAGACTGGCCAATGGCCTACTAAATCCTTTATTCAAGCAACATCTAAACTCTCATAAGGTTTGTTGGTGGAATCAGATGACCCTAGTGTGAATTTTTATGTCTGCCCCGACATACATCTACCATTCAGAACTTCTGAAACATGGCCTAATTTTGGTAATATTATAGATAAGGAAAAATTCACGATGAGGTAAAATCATGCAAATAATTAGTCAAAATGAAGAAATTGCAAGATAAACTATGACAACTTAAGATTAATAAACTTCCTTAATCCCAGCTAGATGTGTGATATTTACACAAAAATACATGTTAAAAAGTATCATACAAAGAATCCCTACACATCCAAAAAATAAATCAAACACACATATATATATATATATATATATATATATATATATATATATATATATATATATATATATATATATATATATATATATATATATATATATATATTTTTTTTAGTATATATATATATATATATATATATATATATATATATATATATATATATATATATATATATATATTTTCATAAGTTGTTATATTAGGGTGTTTGCCAGACTCTATATGTGTTTTCTCAGCGATCTTTTTGGCAAGACAATCTTCTCCTCCTCTCTCCTAACTTAAGACACTCTCGAAATCTCACGACTAAAACTGTGTATTTTACATCTTTTAGTACCTTCCCATCTGGGGTGAGCAATCATACTTCGGTTAGAGTGAACTTATCTCGTTTCTGTCTCTCTTGTAAATTGAAGATTGACTGAAGCAGTGGCTTCATTACCTAAACTGAATCTGTGCTTTTTACCCTATTATTTTTTAAAGCGAAAAGTTAAATGATTTTAACTAGTATGCAGCCCCCTTTTTATTTTTATTTTTCCAATTTTAAATTTCTCTCCTTCCGACCCCTTCAATGTCATTCAACCCTCCTTCTCTACAAGACTGGCTCTCGGAGTCCACATTCCCATTACCATCTTTTGAGAAGAAGACTAACAATACTGAAACATTCCTTCCAATTCATCGGTTAGAGCAAAGGAAGGAAATTACCTTGGCTTATGAGTTCCCCAAGTAACCCTCTCTAACTTAAAATCCTAACGGTATCCCCTGTCAAACTCACCAAGTTTCGAGGTCTCCTGTTAACGGATTCCAAATCCATCTTTAATGAATTCTTTCTTGGCTTTATCACAGAATGGAGAAATAAATCAGTTCGATTTTTTAATAACAAAAATAAGAAAATAAAAATAAAAATGCTGCTAATTACTTAGGATTCTATTAAAAATCGCCATGCAAAGAAAAGATGTGCTGTTTGACCGAAGTAAATATCATTTTTCGCAAAAATGACATATACAGATGATATATATATATATATATATATATATATATATATATATATATATATATATATATATATATATATATATATATATATATATATATATATATATATATATATATATATATATATATATATATATATATATATATATATATATATATATATATATATATATATATATATATATATATATATATAATATATATATATATATATATATATATATATATATATATATAGAAAAAAATGATTTAATTTTATACGCATAACTGGCATTATTATATGTAAAATAATGTTAAAACGTACGTATAAAGAATATTAAAATAAATGTTATTAGAATAAAAAAAAAAAAAACAAACTTGAATTATCCTTTGTAAATTTCCTAGAGTCAGTGTGAATCCTACTATTTTTCCTCTCTCTCTCTCTCTCTCTCCGAACTGCCCCGATCTTCGGCTTTTTATCAGAAATTTGTCTGGAGAACCAAACTGTCTTCCCTCTCTCTCTCTAAAATAAATAAAAGGATTAGTAGCAAAACAGTAAACATATTCAAATAAGTGCCTGTACATCTCGTGCACAGGTCTTTCGCGACCTGCATTATGTAGTGTATCCGGATGTGCCTATGGTTTTACCGACATGCTTCTCTTTAGACTGACTGTGTACCATGACTTTTCGGGAATGCCAGCTATCATGAATGCTTTTGTGCCCCTCTGGAGGTTTCTCGGGGGTCGTAAGGGGATGCCGCCTTAGTCGACCCTCTGCCTCCGGGGATTTGAAAACTACAGAAAACTCAAACTGTTTAGGCTATTACTTCTATTATTTTATCGTTGGGAAAATGTACCTACCAATTCAAACCCTTTTCACTCTCTTCTGAACTCCAAAATTTTTAGACAAATTAAACAAACCAAGTTTAAAAATTAGATCAAAACTAAATGCATTCCTATATATTCTCAAAGCGCTGTTACAAGTGGGATACAGTCCTGTATCTAAGTATATTCACATGCATATACTTATATATATATAGCAGCAGCATATATAGCAGCAAAGAGAGCTGCATATAAGTTTTTATATAGATATATATATATATATATATATATATATATATATATATATATATATATATATATATATATATATATATATATATATATATATATATATATATATATTTTTACAAATATATTATATAGGTGCTTAGTGTTTTAAAACTCTTTTTGATCGGTCATTTTTTACCTTTCTTGAATTTATGAAAACGGATATTGTTACTTTATATTAAAATTTACAAACAAATATATAAAGAAAACTAGGGGATCTATGTCTCCTTAAAATTTTAATGAATTTTTAACGGCTATTTTTGGTGGAATGATGGTTAATTTAAAACTATTCTTGAAGGAATACTAGAAACTCTACAGTTTTAAAACTCATTCACCATAGCTTAATCACTACTTCTAATATTTACATATATATAAACATGCAGATACACCTATACATGCAGATAGGCATACATGGATATACATAAATATATACATAGCCAGTAATATGTTATATATAAGGTTATATATATATATATATATATATATATATATATATATATATATATATATATATATATATATATATATATATATATATATATATATATATATATATAAAAATTTGGACGGGAACGAATCCGATATTTTCTTTTAAAGGGGTGGGTTTACCATAACTTAAAGACACGCACCTGGCTATCTACAATGTCAATCTTTCCGATTCAAGGTATTTTGGGGTGCCTATATATATATATATATATATATATATATATATATATATATATATATATATATATATATATATATATATATATATATATATATATATATATATATATATATATATATATATATATATATAAAAAATAAGACAAAATATATATATATATATATAAAGATATATATCGGTTTAGAGTAAACGAAGTACTTATATATTTTTATATATATATATATATATATATATATATATATATATATATATATATATATATATATATATATATATATATATATATATATATATATATATCTATTCAGTGTTTTACCCACCTCCTTTCTCCTGCATATCTCCTAACTTTTTTTTTCCTCCGCCCTCTCTCCTTCCGCCCGATTCTTCCTTTGAACTTCGTCTGGCTGGGCGAAGGATTTCGAGGCGTCAAACCTTCTCTTTAAGGTGTGGACTGCGGGGCCAAAAGCTCCGTTAATTTCAAGTGGATTCTTCCCTGTTGAAAGTGGATCGAAGGCTCCCATTACCTGTATCTGGCCGAACCCTTCTCTTCGAGGTATTCCGATGATGAAAAGCGGGATTTTTACGATAGTTTCACCACCATAGAAGATCATTTGACGCTTTAAAAGGTTCACACTGGTACACTCACTACTAAGGATGTTTGTTCCCAACAATGCCTGCCATCTGTCTTGGATTAATTCATGCAATAAAAATTTTGTAAGTTGAATTTTATCCGATAATTTAAAACAGAGTTCTAATTGTCTATATTGTCGGTATTCTGGTCCATTTAAACCCTTTAGTCTATAGGGGGAGGGTTTACACAAGACTTCTGTCTTTTCTGCTTCTTTTAAAGCTTCAAATGCATCCCTACTAATCAAAGAGACTGGCGCGGCAGTGTCGACTATGGCTGTTACATCTATCCCTCGCTGTTCTTCCTCAAAAGCGATCGTTATTCGACAACCATATTGTTCTCCTCTTGGGGATACCTTCGTCAACCTTTCAGAGGATCTCGACAGCTCGGCTACCGTTTGCATTATAGTTGGCTCTTTTCTTATCTGCTTTTCTTTAGGACGAACTGCCATCTGGGAAGGTAAAGAAATTACCTTTTCCTCTATGTTTCCAGTTATTTCCTCCTGATTTTTCTCTGTCTCTTTTTTCCCTGACGCACCCTTTTGAACCAACTTTGGCGTCTTTAGTTCTTCGGCCGGAACCTCTATTTCTGCTCTTTCATCAGTTATGGCTAGCACTGAAATTTCTTCTATATCTTCTTGCTCCTCTTCAGCCAGATTGGATTGGAGGGGGATTTCTCTCTCCAATTCTATCACCTTTTGCAACAAAACTCCTGTATCCAAATTCGGATCAAAACTCCTTAAAATTGCTTTCCTTAACAAGGAACTATTGGCTTTGGAATCAATATAATCTAACACCTTCGTTATCAACATGTAGTTGACCTTCTTGCTTTCAAACAAACTTCCTAAAGGCTCATTCATAGCCAATCTTTGATAATTATCCATCAGGCGTTTTATTTCTTGAATAAATGAAGGGAATGAAACGTTTCCAGCACCTGTATAGGCGATAAATTTCATCATGGATTCTATGGAATGTTCTACAGTGGAAGGTGTACTTTCACTATCTTCCCTCGGGACCGGTTTCACTGCTAGGCATGGTTTTTTCGCGCTGTTTTTACAAACTAATGGTATCTTTATCTGAGTTTTATCTTCTTTTTCTGAGCTTTTCCTACAAACGTTTAGGGGGGCTTGGGCTCCCCCGGAACAAAGTGCTTCGGCTTCGTTTTCTCCTTTTCTTTCTTCTCTCTCCTTTACCCTTACCGCTTCTCCTTTATCCTTTCTTTCATTTTCCTTCTCCCTATTTTCTACTTCGCCTTTCCTTTTCACCTCTTTCCTTTCAGTTTGGATAAGCGTATCAGCGCCCCCTCCTCCGGGGTGTGACGAGATAGCTTTCCTTTCGGGTGGGGAAGGTTTATCCACGACTGCTGTGGTACTTCCCAACAGGTCTGTCCTTTCCTCCTGCGTCTCCTCTGGAGTGGAGGTGTCAGACGACTCAACCTGCAATTCGTTTTCCGCCATCCTAATGACTCGTTAGTGGAAAGTGAAAAGTAAAGTGGGGTGGGGTAGTAGTGTTAGTGGAGCTATGAAGACAGTTGAAGGAATGGAAATGGTTTTATTAAGGAATAAGATTTGATTAATTATTTGTTATGAACTATATTGGCAAAAAATGAGAATTACTCGATTGTTTTTTGCAAAGACAAAATAATATCCGCTCAGTTTTAATTATATGAAAATCGATTTCACTTGAAATGACAAGTTCAGCTTTTAATTATTTTAATTAAAATGACTAAATATTCCGCTTCAATTAAAAATGAAAAAGTGCTCAGATTCAACTCGATACGATGGTGATTGCTTATCATTAAAATTTGACTCAAAACTCTATAATGAAAATTTTAACAATAAGTGCTAGGGCAATATTCCTTTTTAAAACAATTTTCCTTTATTCACGAAGAGAAGAAAAGATAGATAGAAAGTTCTTATCCTATTCTTTCTCTCTCAAGGTTATTCTCAAATATGTAAACTAAGCTAGCTGTGCGTCCCAACGCCTTCACTGCCCGATACATGCAAACGTGCTAAAATCATATGGGCTTCCTACGTACATGCATACACTCATCACTGTATACGTATGGACGTATCTTAGGTACACAGATGTGAGTATATATATATATATATATATATATATATATATATATATATATATATATATATATTATGCTATATATATATATATATATATATATATATATATATGCTATATATATATATCTCATATCTATATGTTGTATAGATCAAACCGATATGGTATGGTTTATCAATCAGATATCAGTGCTAAGATAATCAGATTGGATATTTTTGGATAAATGTACATGTTAAGGCAGTTAGAATCATTAAGATGATGTTGGAGGAGTCTTTTCCATATCTAAATGTAATCCATATCGACTATGTTGTATCCATATGATTGTGTTAATCAATTATAGTTTTTGCAATAATAAATAAAGAAGATATACTTTTATTCAACTCGTCTGAATATTGTCTATGTTCTTGGGATAAATAAGTGTAAAGCCTGTTCCTGCCTAGATCTGTTGATTTGGGGCAGTGGATTAACATATGGAACATATGTATTCAGTTTTATATACCTAAAATATTTTTTATTTTATAATAATTATATATATATATATATATATATATTATATATATATATATATATATATATATATATATATATATATATATATATATATATACTATACTATATATATATATATATATATATATTTATATATTTGAAATTCTAAGAAAAAAGTTATTATATATAAAAAAATCTATCAGTAATTAAAACTCTTTTCAAAGTAATTAAAAGATTTGATATTTCGTTAATTTTTAATTTTTAAAACAAAAACTCTACTATACATATAAAAAATAGTATAATTACATATATATATATATATATATATATATATATATATATATATATATATATATATATATATATATATCTCACCGCTTTACCCTGATACTTTACCTTCGTTGGGCATTTTGTTGCTTTCAAGACTGGCCTCGCTTGGCGATGTAGGCAGGAGGCTTGGTGAGGTATTTTCTGTGTGTGTATGTTGCCAGCTCTGGAGATTCGTGTGTGTGTTCCTCCGTTCTACACTTATTCTTTTGTCTGCACAAACCTATTTCTGTACGTCTATGTATGCGTGTGTGTACGCAGGCATATATATATATATATATATATATATATATATATATATATATATATATATATATATATATATATATATATATATATATATATATATATGCTATATATATATATATATATATATATATATATATATATATATATATATATATATATATATATATATATATATATATATATATATATATATATATATATATATATATATATGTTATATATATATATATATATATATATATATATATATATATATATATATATATATATATATATATACATATATTACCTATACACATACGAATACGAAAATGAAAGGATTTTTAAAGAAATAAAATTATTAGATGCCTAACGTTTCTATAATCTTTTCCCTCCCGTACATTCACAAACAGACAACCAACCCACTTACTCAAAAGAATACTTAATATTAAAATTAATTATATTTTAATTCTTTTTTGTATTAATTGCTTAATTAATTTTATGTTTTAATTATTTAATTAAATTTTTGTTTTTTCTTAATTAACATAAATTTTACTGATACAATATTTCTTAAAATTTTATATTTTTACGTCCCTTTGAATTTTTGGACTTATCTGTTTTTCCGATTCTTGCGGCTGCAAAGAATCTGTTTTTTGGGGAGGCCTTTTTCCTGCTTTTTCGTCTGTCTGTCGAAGAAATTGTTTTGGCGCTGATGTGATTGAGAGACACGATCTTTGGGCTTTCTGCTAGGGAGTTAGTCAATTAAGTCGCCTATTCTATGATATAATATTAATACTGTTTACAGCCTAATGATTTGCAACTAATTATCCTCTTTTTAAAATATACCTCTATACCCCTTTACAAAGACTGTTTTTTATACAATTACTACTTTCTGTTCTGACTGCGTATTTTATCATGAAGATTTCTTGATTCTATTTATCCAATTTTTTGCCACTTCGACGGCTTTCCAAATTCACTTTTTCTTCGGATTGGATCCTAGGCTAGGGCGACAATTTGTAGTTTTTTTTCGTCTTTGTCTTTGCGCGCTTTCTTCCTAATTTATCTTTCCGTTACCTTATTCTGTTTTCGGTTCTGTACCAGCTACAATGAATACTTTAATTGCGTATTTCTGAAGGCTCCTGCTTCTACGGCTTATACCAGACAATCGTGGTGAAGTTAATATGTTCTTCAAACACTTTGTTGGAACTCATCGGCGGCCTGGCCGCTTAAAGCATTTTGATACCAGATACCTATTATCAATTTAGCACAAGACGTAACACTAACTTCAAGGGAGGATTCTCGCCTCCTGATATTATTATCTGTGAAAAGGCTTTCACTTTTCTGCATTAATTGTTGAGGAGAGTTTTCACTCCTGACCTTAATTTTGTATACAGTCTTTGTAAACGGCAATAGAGGATAAAAAAGGAATGAATCAGAAGCACATCAAATAAGCTATATTAAAATGTCACAGTACATATTTATGCATAGAATAAAACAACAATTCAAACTAACATCCCAATCACTCCTACCCATATTCCTATCAACCATCAATATCGTAGATAAAAAGACACAAGCAATAATAAAAAGACCTAAAAAGATTACACAACAATAATAAATCATCCTACCTAATTATTAACATATCATTGGTACTATTATAATAATAATAATTATTATTATTATTATTATTATTATTATTATTATTATTATTATTATTATTATTATTATTATTATTATTATTATTATTATTATTATTATTATTATTATTATTATTATTATTATTATTATTATTATTATTATTATTATTATTATTATTATTATTATTATTACAATTTGAATTTATTTATGTGAACAAATTTTAGTGATGATGAATTACATATTTCGATTGACTTGTTACCTCCCAACATTTCCTTAGATATGAGTAACGCTTTCACTTCACTATTCATCTGGATAGATATGAGTAACGTTTTCACTTCACTAACACTCCTCTCGTACAAATAAGTTCTTTCTTTAATTACATCTCATATATTTTCTGTAAAGATTTAAGGATGAGAATTTGATACAAGTAATATTATAATTAGATATTTTGCTAAACATATATATATATATATATATATATATATATATATATATATATATATATATATATATATATATATATATATATATATATATATATATATATATATATTTTTATATATATATATATATATATATATATATACAACACTGTATATATATATATATATATAAGTTAACATATATATATACATATATTATATATATATGTTTGGTTAGGAATATACGCTTATTGCGTTTGTGAGTTTCTTTCTTTATATAGTTTATATAGTTTATTTTAAATATTTAAACCCCCCTACGAAATAGTTTCACTTTTGTAACACTATTATGCACTGACCGCACCAGGTGAACTGAGAAGGCAGAATGAGGCGTTCTCAAGCTCCCTCGTATGCCCAGACCTGTGGCTATTGCATAGCAATGCGTAATAACTACGGGGCGAGATTTCATACGTTCAGGACTCTCGCCTTTGCGGTGTTCCTATCGAAGGAAAGTATGAAAATAGAAGGAAAAGACATTCTTGAACATGTATAGTTCCTATGCCAGTTTAATGTTGAAGAACCAATCGGCTATCGTGGGAAAGACGCTACTTTTGCTTAAGGAATTCTAGGTATGCAGCCAAGGTGGCACCATACTCTGAAGCTCTTTTGCAATAGGTTTCGCACGGCGCATGGTATATAATTCGATATATATATATATATATATATATATATATATATATATATATATATATATATACTATATATATATATATATATATATATATATACTGCTATAACATATATATATATATATATATA
>JABUQX010142264.1:0-2500 GCA_015478945.1 Trachelipus rathkii
ATATTTTTATTGACGAAAAAATTATTATTATAGTTATAATTATGATTATTATTATTATTATTATTATTATTATTATTATTATTATTATTATTATTATTATTATTATTATTATTATTATTATTATTATTATTATTATTATTATTATTATTAATGTGTGTGTATTATTATTAATATTATTAATATTATTAATATTATTAATATTATTAATATTATTAATATTATTAATATTATTATTATTATTATTATTATTATTATTATTATTATTATTATTATTATTATTATTATTATTATTATTATTATTATTATTATTATTATTTATATTATTATTATTATTATTATTATTATTTTTTAACTTTTAATTGTTTGTGTGTATTATTATAATTATTATTATTTTTGTTAAATACATTATTGTTATTATTTTTATATATATATATATATATATATATATATATATATATAAAATATATATATATATATATATATATATATATATATATATATATATATATTTTTTTACTCTATATAAATATTATATATTTATATATATATATATATATATATATATATATATATATATATATATAATATATATATATATATATAATATATATATGTATATATATATATATATATATATATATATATATATATATATATATATAAAAATATAATATTTTTATCTATATATATATATATATATATATATATATATATATATATATATATATATATATATATATATATATATATATAACTATATATATATATATATATATATATATATATATATATATATAATAATAATATATATATATATATATAATATATATATATATATATTTATGTAATATATGTATATATATATATATATATATATATATATATGCTATATATATATATATACTATATATATATATATATATATAAAGGTAGCTCTTAATCATGAAGTTTAAATACTCTTCGCCACTACCCCCCAATTTCTTTCAATTTTATGAGAAAAAAGTGTAAAATTTCAGCTCATTTGGATAAAAGGAAGGGATGCCCTTAGGATCTTGAAAGTCTGAAAAATAAAAATATCAATTTTATTTGTTTATCTATCAAAATATTAATAATATTTAAATATATAATGTACCCAAGTTGTAGATCTTTTAAACAGTAGTATAGGGAGCATATTGGCATCCACTTTTTTACCCCACCCTCCAGCTAATCAAATGGCAAATTAGCCATCTGGTTAGTACTCATTTACCTTTCTGAACCTTTTTTTTTTGCATTTTTCTTATATTTCAAGCACTTTTTAACCTTTTTTTCTATATTTCAGGAACTTTTTAGCCTTTTTTATATATTTTTAGCAACTTTTTATTACTCAGATACCTTCCTGGACCTTTTTACCCCATTTTTTCTTATATTTCAGGCACTTTTAACCCCATTTTTGCTATATTTAGGCACTTTTTACCCTTTTTATATATTTTTAGCTAGTTTTAGTACTCAGCTACCTTCCTGAGCCTTCTTTTTATTGCTTTTTTTTGCGTGCTTTTTGGAATGTTTCACAGGTCTCCCGAACCCCTTGGGTCCTCTTTAAGGAATAGTCACCACTTGACATTTTATACTACTACTCATCCATGTATATGCACAGACGTTTGCGCATACATGTATATACATCATGCGTTTGCGCATACTATCTTCTATCTTCTGATGCGTTTCATCCCAACCGCAATGAATAACATTAAATTGCGGATTTAAAAAGTGACCTTTACCAGTCACTGGCTAACCGAACTAGAACTCGACCACTGACCACTTAGGGAAGTGTATAGAACTTAACATTGAGCTCGACTAAATGGCCTTTAATAACTAAACTTTTGGTAAATACATATAAAGGATTTTATGTAAATAAAAAATTTGGAATCAGCTATTTCCATACTTTTCCCAAATTAAATCTGGAAATTTTTATATATATATATATATATATATATATATATATATATATATATATATATATATATATATATATATATATATATATACATATATATATATATATATATAAATATATATATATATATATATATATATATATATATATATATATATATATATATATATATATATATATATATATATATATATATATATATATATATACATAAATATAATATATGTATCTCTATAGATCTATATATATATATATATATATATATATATATATATATATATATATATATATATATATATATATATATATATATATATATATACAACGAGAGAGAGAAGTAAAACCACTATCATCCAGTACACACACACACATACAGTTATACACATACTTACACACACACAGACGCAGTACGCACACGTACACACACTGACACACATACACAAACACGCACACACACACATCTACACACACACATACACATACACACATACATACACATAATACACCTACACCCACACACACACACACACATATATATATATATATATATATATATATATATATATATAT
>JABUQX010142264.1:5000-20137 GCA_015478945.1 Trachelipus rathkii
GACAGATAAAGCAGTCACGGTGAATGGAACGGGTATAGAGATACGGTGAATGGAACGGGATGGAGAGTCACGGATAACGGAACGGGGTAGGAGGGATGGACTGGGATGGTGAGGGGTGTGTGTGTGTGTATAAGGGTGAGTGTATGTGTCTATGGATGCATTCGTGGATATGAAAAATACATTCATGATCCTACGTGAAATAAACTGAAATATTTCGGATTAAAAAGGACCATGAAGGTAGATGAGTTATAGAAAAACGAGGATGCGAAACAGCGAAAAAAACGGTCCGGCGTGGTGCAGTGCTATGCGGCGCGGTGCAGCTCGGTTCAGCAGGGCCTTGCGGTTAAGCGAAAACGCGTCGTCAACCACCTGAAAACCCCCTTATGTGGGGAAAAACACGCGAAAAAAAAGCAATAAAAAAAGGCTCAGGAAGGTAGCTGAAAACTAAAACTAGCTAAAAATATATAAAAAGGGTAAAATTTCATCTAAAAATGGGAGATGTCCTGGACATGAAAGAAGAAAAATAGGGTAAAAAAAGGTCCAGGAAGGTATCTGAGTAAAAAAAAGCCATAAAAAAATATATGAAAAAAGATAAAAAGCGCCTGAAATATAGAAAAAAAGGTTAAAAAGTGCTTGAAATATAAGAAAAATGCTAAAAAAAGGTCCAGGAAGGTAGATGAGTACTAACCAGATGGCTAATTTGCCATCTAATTAGCTGGAGGGTGGGGTAAAAAGTGGATGCCAATATGCTCCCTATACTACTTTAAACATGGACAATTACACATATTATCATCTGACATTTTTTTCTCGTACTACTAACAACACTTTCTAAGAAAAATGTGTAAATTGCATATTCACACTAAAAGGTTTGTCGTTGAGATGAAAGTCTTTGTTTTATTACAGCTGGAACCTTGCTGTGGTAATCACTTACAACCTGAAACACATACTGTTTCTGTTCGTGTTTCATTAATAATTTATTTTAATCTTCCATAAGCTTTACCACTCTCTCAGCCGAATCATTTATGACTTTCAATTTATTTACTACTTTCAGACCTCTTACAAAACTTTTATTTTTATGCCATGTCAACGGATCTGTCTTTTAATGAAGTCATCATTCAATTCAAATCTTTCGAAAAATCATGCAGTGTTGAATGAAACAAATTGCTCAATTCCGCTGTTAATAATTACTTTGATTTTTTTTTCGGTTTTTAATTGTTTTCGCCACTTATTTTCTTTTAAAGATTCTGTCTCGCGATTCAAAGCATGTGCTTTTTTCATTTTTTTGATTCACATGACAAATGTGTTTCAAAGGAAACTAATGCGACAACTTCAAGGCTCAAATACCATCTATAATTCCTTAATTTTTGTAAAGAAACCTGAACAAATGCCTCTTGCATCGAGAGATGTTACGATCGATAACTTTACATTAAAAAAGTTTCGAAAGAACCCTGAAATCCAGAACGGTCCTTTTACAGCAGAAGGGGCTGAAAACCATGCTTCAACGCACACACAGACCAGTAAAATACAAATATAACAGATCGCGTTCTCCTCTTGTGATGATAATGCAACTTTTCCACAAAACAGAAAGATTTTCAAGCAATAAATAGTTCTTGCCATCCACGTCGCATAATGGGTGGCCCCTGGAATACAGAAGATATTCCACGATATGGTGCTTCGCCAAGGAAAATTGCTGTTAATTCTAGAATTTCCTTATAATCCTCTCTAGGCTGCTGTTCCTTCAAAGTATATCTAACAAAGTAAACAATTCGAGATACAACGCCCTGATTCAAGAGTCCCATAACCTTTGCGATTTCAATCCTTGGTCGGGAATTATGAACACTGATTCCAGCAGATCAAGCATTTTAAAATCTTTCAAAGATTATTAACGCATGACCTGTATTGTTACCCAAATTTTTTTCGAAAACGGTTCTAAGAATGATTTCATACATGTTACGTCTACAAGGCAGGTACAAAATGCCTTTTTCGAAACATTTTTCTATCAAAACACACACACCTCTGAAACCACCAGTATTCGTTGCTGTAGTATTGAAGCTAAGTGCTTTGACATACGTATGGAGACCCCATTCAGCAATCACAAACAGCATATGCCTGCTCTTTTCTAGTTCCAGATTATAATACAGGCATTCCATGAAGTTGTTCAGTATTGCCATTCAAAAGAATCGCATAAAGTCTATGCACGGTCCTTTTTACTTGTTAACGCTGGTAATAATTAACCATCCCAATGCACTTCAGCAGCTTCCAATTTGGTGTCCTGGAAGTACTTCTAAATTTCAGTTGCTTTTTCATCGCATTTTTTTTCCTAAAAATGTCAATAGATGACCTGTTGATGACAAAATCATTGACATCATGACCCAATGCCTTAGCTGTAGCACCAGAAATAATTTGTTCCTTAAGCGAGTTTTTTTTCGAGAGAAACCCAAAAAAATAATAATTACGGAATCCAAGTCTGTAAAGAAATGCTTCTAAACAGATATTATCAGTATTGGATCTTTATTTCTTGTACTACATTATTACTATTATTGTGCTACATTATTAGTTCATGTTCAATATCACTTAGCAGCTCAGTGGTTCTCAAACTTTCTCTCCCTTGACTAATTCAAATTTGCCGAAGTCACCCCATGTTAGATTCTAAAAAGAAAGTTTTACAATTTATAAAATAGGGTCTATTATTAATCATTAAATTGCAATAATATTGCATGATTACAGCATGCCAAAAGCATTCCCTAGGGGTTGCCTCTGAGATATATATATATATATATATATATATATATATATATATAAATATATATATATATATATATATATATATATATATATATATATATATATATATATATATATATATATGTATATATATATATATATATTTATATATATATATATATATATATATATATATATATATATATATATATATATATATATATATATATATATATATATATATATATATATATATATATATATATATATATATATATATATATATATATATATATATATATATAAATATATATATATATATATATATATATATATATATATATATATATATATATATATATATATATATATATATATATATATATATATATATATATATATATATATATATATATATATATATAAATAAAAAAAAATATATGTATATATGTATATATATATATATATATATATATATGTATATATATATATATATATATATATATATATATACTATATATATATATATATATATATATATATATATATATATAAATATATATAAAAAAGTTGGAAAATTCAAAATCGATTAAAATTTTTAAATGAAAACTGAAATACAATTATGAAAATGTTCAAATCTTTCGCGTCACCCTTGAGGGGAAGCTGCGTCACCCAAATGTGACGCGTCACACAGTTTGAGAACCACTGAGTCTTAGCTCATTTCTCATCAAGGCTATCTCGTCAAGGCTAGCTCTTCTTTCTCTTTCAATTTCCTCGTCATTAAGTCCGAACATGAATTCTGGCAATCCTTTTAACCTTTGATTAATTAAACACTGTTTATTCTCTTCAGTAGTAATCATGTCAAAAGCGTTTGCATGTACAATGTCAAACTGATCCTCGAGTTTCATTTCAAAATTTGCTTCCTTTTTCTTATATGATCTACCAGGTTTTTCTTTGCATTTGTCTCCATTCTTTGTACAAAGCTTCTAATTTTGGGATAGTTTCTTATCTCTTGTATTAAAATTAGTGTTTCTTCCCAAAACACCATCACTCCTGCAAAGCTAGTTTGGCACTTTGACGTAAAGTTAACTTTACCACACAAAGATTGAAAAATAATACTTAACACTTGCATATTTGATGACAATTTACGTCAAGCTACATCATGCGAGTAATATCTGAGTAAATATATATGACGTAAACGAACAGATGACATAGTGTCATGAAAATGTGTTGTCACTCGTCTAAATTTCGAGAGAAAACTGTTGTCTTTGAGACGAAATCTGCCTTTTCTGCCCTTTATTCGAAAGTTGCTGGGGGCTGTGATCTCTCATTTGCTGACGGATAACGGGTATGACATCACTCTGTAACATTATGCAGGAATATGACTCGGTTTGTTTGTATTCTTAAAAATTAAACTTGTTGTCATCGCTGAAATATTTTATATAATTTATATTTCGTTTGATAAACAATTTTCATCGTTTTTTTCTTTGATATTATGATTTTAAGGTTTCAGGGGCACCCTTTTTCTTTGTCAGATTGAGGGCAGGGTGCAATATTTGGTTTAGGCTGAGCCCAATTTCAAACCACCCTAAAATAGGACATAAAATTCTTAATTTTCAGTCAATTTTGATCGTGAAAGAAGAAAACTGCAGCTTTTTCTGACCTCTAAAACGTCTTTTTCGAGTGTTTTTCTGTGTCTGTAGTCATTCTTTCAGTATTTTCAATTTTTCAAAACTTTTGTTTTTTTAGCTTCAACTCCCTACAATTTTTTAATGACTTCAAACTTGAATTTGTAGATCGGTCCATTACCTACAAAAGTCACGAAGTACTATTTTATTTTTTTCAAATTTGTGCCCAGCAATGTCCAAAATCAAAACCTACTTTTTTTGGTTTGCAAAATGAAAAATTGAGAATTTTATTCTGCTCGTGCGAAGTGGATGAAATTTTCAAAGCATATGTAGTCGGGAGATGCACAACTTTTTACCAAGATAATTTCTTTGTATATGTATCAGTTTTGGATTTTTTCTTTGAGCAAATTTTCCCCCCAAAAAAAGATTTGGAAAATTTCGAAAAAATTATCTAACAAAAAAGGTGTATCTTTCCCTATTGTACAAGCAATGAAAATTTGATGTTGATCGGAAAAGTAGAAAACAAAATGTATCAATATTTCACTTTTTCTTAAAAAATATTTTTTGATGCAGGAGTGAAGGTAAATATGTCAAAAACATGGCTTTTGATAAATTGAAAATACTGAAAGAATGACAACAAACACAGAAAAACACTCGAAAACGACGTTTTATTATTCAGAGAAAAAGCTCAGTTTGTAACTATCGTAGGCGGCTGAAGAAGCCCAAGAAGTAGACTGGAGGTGGTGAGAAGTGATAGGCTCAACTCGAATATATTTGGACCCCTGCCTTTCGCAAGCAATTTATTTTAGAATATTTTTAACGCAAAATGGAACCAAACGGGGAATTGGGGCAAAAAAAACAAGTCTTAAATAATTTTTAGATAACCTGATATCATTGATAGTATATAACCATATATCTTCTTTATCTTAACCAATATATATATATAACCTAACTATTATATATGTAACCTTGTATACCAACATATATATAACACTGTATATATACCGTACATATATATATGTAGTAATATATTTCTATATACTATATATATATATATATATATATATATATATATATATATATATATACTATATATACTGCTCAACAACAACCAACATATATATGGCAGTAACCCAGCAGCAGCAACTATGCTGCTGTAGCAATAGCAACCATATGCTGCTCTGCGCCTTAATAATATATGTATGCATAGCATACACCATTATATATATATCATATGTAACTTAGCCTTTAACTACTTATATGTATATATAGTATATATTACCTTATATAACTACTTATATAACTAATATATATGCCTTATATATATATATTTAACTCTTAACATACTTTTAGATTATATATACCGACAACAACTTATAACCTTATATATATATATATATATATATAATAGCATATAACCTTAACTTAACCATAATATATATATATATATACCTTATATCTTAGCTAACATTTCCATCGCGTATAGCGAAGCTCTGCTGCTGCTGCTGCTGCTGCTGCCCAACTTGTATATTGCTATATAACAACAACTATCCCAATAATAGCATAATATATATGTAGCATGTAGCAACATATGTATATAATATATATAACGTATATAAAACTTAACCTTAATAATATATATAGTTTATATATTAATAATATATATATATATATACTGTATATATATATATGCTCTATATATATATATATCTGCTGCTGCACTTAGCCAACCAGCAACCTTAGTACTATATAACACCAACAACCCATGTATATACTGCCATATGCTCTTTGCTGTACCATGTATATATATAAATGGATTGAGGAAGTTGCGTAATGGCCAAGAAAAACATAGACTTTTCAAGAGCTTTTGTTAAATTAAAGTTTCATAAATAACAGTGAAGACCTAAGAATAATCGTTTTTTTTAGCATTATTCATTGGAAATATTTAGATTTTTTTTTTTATTTTCTCAAGGGGTGGAGCAGAGACAGCAGGAAATACACCGTCTCTCATTCACCGGGAGAGCCGAGACCGACTCCAGCCTCTTTCAGTTTTACCCATGGTATTCTTTGATTGTACTACCACTGGTGTAGGAATTAAAATTATACTTTTTTAATGAAATACCATAGGGTAAACCACAAAGATAGTAGATTGGGTCTCTGATCCAGGAGTGGACAGTGAGGCTTGAAGTCACCTCTGTCCTAGAGCCTAAATAAGGGGAGAAGGTGGTCTAAACTTTAGCAAATTTTCACGTAATTAAATCGCCAAGATGTTTGTGTTGATCTGACGTCTGTCAATAACGGTTGTGCCTAACTTTCCCTTCTCTGCATATTAACACTTCTTATATATATATATATATATATATATATATATATACTATATATATATAACTGCTGTATATATATATATATATATATATAAATATACTCTATGCTGCTGTAATAATATTACTTAACATTTACGGAACGGGAGGGTCGGTTCAGGGTATGACGGGTAGATGAATGTTCTGAGGAGTAGGGTAATTTTTTTTTTTCTTATGTTTAAGTTAAATGGATTGGTTTAGATTAGGTTGGAGGTTGGGAAAAAAAAATATTAATATAATATTGTTTACCAATCTTTAAAACACTACTTATGGAAACACCTGATAAAAAAATACAATAGTATTTGAAAAACGAACACATATCTTATTTTTATTTTTTTATTTTCACCAAGTCAATGTATATAAAAAGGTTTAGTTGCTCATATAAAATATCAATTTTCTTAAAATATTGAAAAGAAATGGAAGTTAATGCTGATGGCATCACATGGAAATTTTGGGAGGGAGTAGCGGCCCCATTCCTCAAGTTGCCCCATATGACAATAGAAAGTATAACACGCAGTCAGAAAGGTGGTTCCGGTAAATACACAAAGGAAAATTTTAATTACTTTTAAAACTTCACCTCTAAAAATGCTTATTTTTATTTGTACTTTTGATTATATTAAATTTACTATTAATTTTATCACCTATTAGCGTATATGTATAAAAACTTGTTTATTATATATGCTGTATATATATATATATATATATATATATATGCATAACCCCAGCCAGCAACGCATATATGCCTGCTGCTGTATAACCCAACCCACTGCATAACACATATATATATATCATATATATATAATTAAGAATTTTAAAAGTAAATAAATAAATATTAATCACGTTCCTGCGAACAAAGGATAACTTATCTGATAATTCATTCCTTTGTTTCAAGGTCACCGAAAAACATATTAAAAGAGATCTGGGTCTAAAGTCATGAATTTATTGATTACGTCAAAGTTGGAGTCAAAGTTTTTTATTTCTCCTGTAGGAATGAATTAAAAAATGTTTTGAGTAATATAAACATTAAATAAGGTTAGAATAAAAATATGGCTCGTGTCGATTATCTGCTTCAGTTAAGCTTAAGTCATTTTTTTAAAGCTGCGTTATCGAGCAAAATGTACAACATAACGCATGTTGCCAATGCATGTTTTTTAGGACAATGCAAAGTGAAATAAATTATAAATATAAAACTAAATTACGTTGTGAGGTTATGATATGTTAAGTAAGGTTATGTTGGGTTACGTTAGTTTACATAGATTTAAACTTTTGGATAAACTTAAGATTCTTTCTGACCGAAAAAATTTATAAGTTCTAACAACGATATATTCCAAATATTCGATATTTGGATCGATTAAACCTATTGAAATCCCTTTCAAGGAACTTCATTCTGACGCCATCGGCAATTCCATAAATGTTTGGGTTGTGAGAGTGGTAAAAGTGTTTGTGCGGTGGTGAATAATGAATATTTATAAATTATTTGAAATTTAAAATAACTACAATGTATAACCTAGTAGTTTGACAAGAAAGTAAAGGGCTAATTAACATTTACTAAATATGAAATTTAATGTAATATCTTGTTTTAATTTAATATATGTTAGGTTTCCTCTTATATATATATATATATATATATACTGCTTGCGCCAACACTTATATATTTTATATATATATATATATATATATATATACTGCTAACCTTATTATATATATATATATATATATACTATATATATATATAGAGCGACAGTCGCATATGCCCAGGCAATAACTTGCAGGTTAAGTCACTTCGGATCCTGGGTGAGAAACACAGGATTAGTGGAATACTTGCATGGGGTGTGAGCATAAAGCATATATAATATATATATATATATATATATATACCAATAACTTATAACATAATATAGGTGATGTTTTAAAGCATTTCTTTAATTTTGTAGGTCAAATTAATGCCAACTTACGAGGCACAAACAAAGAAAGCATCTGAGATGATTTTGAACATTTCAGGGCATAGCTAGGAATTATCCATAAGTCGTCAGTTGATTATTTATTAAGCTTAAATATTATTTTTTATTTAAAGACAAACTATCTAGGTTGGGTTTGGGTTGCGGCTTTAACGACAATAAATCTGGGATAGGTTTAGGTTTGCAGCTCCCAATTTATCTGGTTAGTTCTAGGTCTACTGGCAATGATGATCGATCTAGGTAGGAGTCGTACTGGCCACGGCTTTTAAGTCTAAGGATTAGGATAAAAAAGTTTAGATAAGAAACTTGGAATTTTTATTATATATACTATATATATATATATATAAATATATATATAACATACTATTCTTTATATGTATATATATATAACCTTATATATATATATATATATATTTGTTTTTCTCTGTTACTAATAAATGTTCGTTGCAGTTTGTAGCGACAAACAGAGTCAGTATGTAGGCGCTTATATGAGTCACTTTATAGGCTTTTGAGTGACGTAGTTAAGTTTAAAGAAATATGTTCATTCTTTTCATTCTTTATTTGTTAACTTATATACTTATATATATATACTATATATATATATATATATCTTTATAGTATATATATAACTTAATATAACTTAACCTAACCTAATCTTACTATTACTTATATTATTACTATATATATATATGGCAACGAAGAAAGATTAGATCACTTAGCGAAAAAGGAGTATAATTTTGGTTTCATTCATCTCTTAGAGGGTCAGGTCATAAATTTAGTTTATCACGCAGGAAGTATTGAATGATTTGGTGTTAAAATTCTAGTTTCTGTAGTAGAAATATATCTGAAGAAGGACCATTTAGTCTGGTATGTGGAAAAACCTGCTTTTTTCACAAGTATTTATTGCATGAACTATTTTCAAGTTTGCGGAAGCTATTTTAAAATTTCTAGGTATATGAAGTAAGCGTTAAACACACACACCCGCGCCTTATATAGCAACAACCTTAACATATATATATATATATAACTATATGTATAACTTAACTATATATATAACATATACTTATAACATATATATATGTATATATATATGCCTATATAACATGGTTTTGTGCTCTTTCATATATCTATCATAATCTATAATAACTCCCAGGAAGAGCTTTCGCCCTGTCAGTAGGTCCAGCGTTTCCTTCTGGTCCAACTTTTAACTCTATAACACTACTGAAAGCCAGTTCTCAGCTCAATGGTTTGGACGCCTAGTCCTTGAGTTATACTTTCAGGTAGGGTTTTCGCCCTTTCAGTAGGAACTTGCATCTTCTGTGAGCTCTCAGCACTGGTTCTCCTAGAGAGCTCTCAAGAGGATCTTGTTTCCCACAGGCACATAAGATCTCAGCGCTGCACCAAAGAGTGATTCAAGCAAGGAAGGGACCGGGTTGCTAGCCTTGTACGCCCCATAACCATGCGAAGAAGATCTTCATATGTCCCCCAAACCGCGTCCGAAAACTCCAATCATGTCACATTCTTCCCTTGATTACTCAGAAAACATCCTATAACCACCAAATATCACCTAGAAATGGATTGATTCAATTATTTGTAGGCTAAAATTTCGCTTTGTTATTCATAATAATAATTTAAAAAAACAATTTCCAAATTTTTCTTCCTTTACAGATTATTTAATGAAAATCTTATTAAAAGGCCCGGATAAAAAAACTGTATGTGTATCTATGTTTTTAAATATTTAATTTTGAATTAATTTATAATTTTGATTTAATTTCTTGGGTCAATAAAATAACTAGCTATGTGTTCAGTTTCATAAAATTTCTTCTCCACTTCTAATATGAATACAGCTTGAATTCGCGTAGCTCTCACTGGGTTTTATCCATAACAATCAGCCTTCTCTTGTTCTTCCTCATTTCATCTTTCCAGCTGTTCCAGTAGATCAGCACCACGACAGTCGATCATAATATGTATATATATATATATATATATATAATAACATAACATAACATATCTGTATAACTTATAACCTTATATATATATATATATATATATATATATAATAACTTAACTTATATATATATGCTGCTGCATATACCATGGGACCAGAGTAAACCATGGTCCCCTCAAAATAATTTAGTATTGGAAGGTTGGTAATAATTTTTTTATTTTAGGTAAGAAATTTATTCTTACTAAAAAGAACTTTGCATTTTTAGGCTTTTGTTTATTTCACGACAGTAAATCTTATTTGCTTATTTTGTCATTTCCTATATACTATATATATATATATATACTAACTCTTTCTTTTAATATATACTATATATATATATAACATATATATAGATTTTTTTAATGCTCACGGTATGTAAGTAGAGAACAGCAGGGTCCTACCACAGTAAAAACAAATTATATGTTGGAGTTCGACCGAAAATTCTAAGGATGGGATTTAATTTTTTTCGGAGTAAATTTTTATTTTTTTACCAAAGAATACCCTAGGGTAAAACGCAAAGATGACCGAAGTCTAGAAGATGCTCTCCTGACCTCCGGGTGGCGGGGACTAAATACCTCGGGGATGATCTCCGGAACCCGCTCTTTTGATCTTTTTGGGTCTCCGACCATCCCCTCCGGGGTGTGAAACGTCCCCCCATCTACAATCCCCATCAAACCCCCTAAATTTGGTGAAATAAATTTTTTTTAAATTTTCATTGAACATCATAAGTAGTATTTCTAGGTGAGACGGGTTAGAGAGACGTTTTCTTTGATTTTGACACTTGAATCACAGCCAAAAAAAAAATTAAATCCAACAGGTAGCTATATGAATTCAAATTAAAATATAAGTAGGTTATGACTCTTTTTGTTTATTATAATAATACTTGTAATATATATATATATATATATATATATAGCAACATACTATACTCTCACATATATAGCAACCTTTAACAACATAACCAACCCTTCTATCTTTACTACTTATATGTATATATATGTAAATATATAACAGCATATATAATATATATATATATGACATTATATATATATATGCTGTAATATATATATATATATATATAACATAACATATATATATCAGCTATGTATACTATATATATATATATATGTATATATGGCATATATATATATGTAGCACAGCAACCTTAATAACCACTTAGCCTGCTCGCCGCCGCTGTATATATGCCTTAGCAATCTATATATATATTAGTAACAGCTTCATTGCTGTGTATCTAATATATATATATAGTAGCATATAACAGCGCGCAACGCCGCAACCTTGTAGCAATGTAATAACGCTATCTGTACTTGTAGCCTTAGCAACCAGCAGCCAGCAGCCTTAGCAGCAACGCGTAACAGCAGCGCAACCGCCATGTAACATATATATATATACAACAATGGTGTGTGGACACAATAAATATTTACGTCGAAATAAACTAAAAATTAAATAAAAAATAGTGGAAAATAAATCAATTTTGACTCTAAAAATAATTAAGTTCTTTTTTATATCCAAAATCAATTTTTAATTTTATTTTGCTTTCAAAAGTATTACCAACCTTTCCAATACTAAATTAGGGACCATGGTTTGCGAGGTGCTGCTGTATATATATATATATATATATGCCTTGCTGCTACCTTAACTGCTGCTAACAACGCTTGCCATGCCCTTATATACTATATATATATAGAGATAATTCGTTTTTCTTTTTCTTTTTATTTATTTAATTATTTGATAAGAACCTTAATACTTGTTTGACAATCAATCAACTAGGCTAGGTGCGTTTTGTGCAACCACGATCATCTAGGTTAGCTCCTGGTGTACGGCATTTAATTCTAGGGCAATACGATCCATCTAGGTTGCATTCCCCTAGTAACGGTTTTTTTAATTCTAAGACTTGATCTATCTAGGTTGGATCACACTACTCTACGGCTTTTAAGAGTCTATTTTTTGAGGATAAGTATGGTTGGGTTCACACAGATTTAAAACAGCTTATGCTCTCATATACCTCATATATACTCCTACTTTCTACCTGCTATTTAACCCAATAACTTATACCTGTAACTGCCTATATACTTCTTACTACTACTGCTATATACTATATATTTACTGCTGCTGCATATACTGCTGTCAGCATAACGCAGCCAGCCTTGCGCCTTTGCCGCCCGCTCCCAGCACGCAACGCTGCTGCGCCGCCAGCGCGCTGCTGCTGCCTTGTATGCTGCCTGCCCACTTTACTGCTATATATATATAAATCACGAAGTTTGTGCGTACGTTTGCGTACTCAAGCCGACTCGCTGACTTGAGTCGCATGGCTACCATGAGCCATGCGACTCGTGGGCACAAAGTACGCATGGTGCGATCAAACCACTGGGTTTTACCTTATATATATATATAATAACAACATGTATATATAACCTTTAGCAGCAATATATATATATAACTATATCTTTCTCTTATAGCCTTATATTTATAACTGTAGCAACTTATATACTACTATATATAACCCCTTCTTACAACAACAACAACCTTATCAACCTTATATATAACGCCTTTCTGCTACTATATACTCTTTATAACATATATATATACTGCTATATATATATATATGCAGCAACATATATATATATAGCAATAGCAACATGCCTGCTGCTAACGCCCTGTACTTATATCCGGTGGCAAGAAGCGATCGGTCTCGTCTCGATGATGCAGGAATGACGACCAGATAAGATATAAAAAATAAATCATTCCTTTTTTTCCAAATTTCATTATTATTTTCATTTCCATTATATATATATATATATATATATATATATATATATATACTCTGCTATACTCATATATATATATATATATATATATAAATTTTTATACTCATTCAGGAAATGCGAACAACAAAACAACTCTTTGCTTTATATATATATAGAAATGCGTTTAAAATATTAATTAAATCTTAATCTTAAAAAAAATATTTTCTAAATTTGTAGGCTCAATTGCGACACATTATCAGTATTATTATATAATGTTCATCTTTCAACCAATCAAATTGCGCAAGAAGTATAATGATATAACATACAACACTCATCTTCTAAGTTTGTCGCTGAAGACATATTTTGGCTTTTTCTCATCAGTAAGCATAGGAACTTTAAAAATTTCCTTCGGAATGTCGGAATTTTGAGGAACTTAGGAGTGATAATTATAAAATTCATAGTTATTGTTAGTATAAGTGAAATACAACATTAAATTTTTCTTTTTGCAAAAATAAATCAATTAAAGATTTCCTTATTTTAGATATAATATACACTTAAAAAGTATGAATTATGAAAAAATCTTAAACAAATAAAAAAAAATGTCAAAAATCCCAACAGTTTTCTTTGATCCTTTAAATATTTAATGGGAAAGTTTAGAAGTAGCCTTGAAATGGGACTGTGTGACATTATTATTATTATTGTGTGTGTGTGTGTGTGTGTGTGTATTATTATTATTATTATTATAATTATAATTATAATTATAATTATAGTAATTATAATTATAATTATAATTATAATTATAATTATAATTATAAATATGTTTATAGTATCATTATATTACATATAATTTACATTACTATTATAATAATTATAACGAATAATAACAATAATAATAATTGTAATTATAATGTGTGTGTGTGTGTGTGTGTGTGTGTGTGTGTGTGTGTGTGTGTGTGTGTGTGTGTGTGTGTGTGTGTGTGAGTGTGTATTGTATTCTTGTGTAATAATATTATTATTATTATTGTATGATTATTATTGTATTATTATTATTATTAATTATTATTATTATTATTATTATTATTATTATTATATTATTATTATTATTATGTGTGTGTGAGTGTGTGTGTGTGTGTGTGTGTGTGTGTGTGTGTGTGTGTGTGTGTGTGTGTGTGTGTGTGTGTGTGTGTGTGTGTGTGTTTGTGTGTGTGTGTGTGTGTTACTCGCTCACTTTAAATATTTTCTTCCAATATTCATTTAATTTCCTTAATATTAATCTAGAATAATTTGCAAGAAAGTAAGGGCATATTTATATTTTTAGATCTGACCGGTTTCGTCCGTAAACCTCGGGTATCTTCAGGTTTCGATTCTAACAATTGAATGAATTATTTTAACACTAAATTTAAAAAAAAAATGCAAATTGAATTTTAAATTTTGGTATTTCATATTATATTTAACTAAAGGACAATACGATTGAACTTTATGTTATTAATGCGGTTTTAGATGTTTATATAATACAACCTCAGTGGCTATTTTCCAGTTGGGAAGCTTTCGCTGAGTGTAAGAATTTTTAAATGATTTTGAAGTATCAGTACAGTTGTATACTTTGCATTATGCTACTCAGTGATAAATGTTGGTATATTTACTGGGTTGCTGTGTACTACAGGCGCTATCTGTTATCTATTAGTCGATAGCAACCAGCCTTATGTCGACTT
>JABUQX010142265.1:12500-15000 GCA_015478945.1 Trachelipus rathkii
ATTACATGGTATTTTATAAATACATTGGGATATATGATTAGTTGATTTGGGGGGTTTAAAAATTCTTTTTAATGGAATGGAATTGTTTTTTGTAAAGCAAATATTATTTGGGATATGTTTTTAATATTAATATATATATATATATATATATATATATATATACTATATATATATATATATATATATATATATATACCATACTCTCTCCTCTCTGTCTTTATAATGGTTGATGCATGAAATTAGAAATCTTAAAGTGTGTTTCTGACTCAAATAAATAATGATTTTCGAGCCTCAGATCATAAACTTTATTATTTACTCCAAACTATTAAGAACTTTTAGAATATATATATATATATATATATATATATATATATATATATATATATATATATATATATATATATATATATATATATATATATATATATATATATATATATATATATATAAATACTATTTTTTGTTAAATGTATATTATTAGTATTAGTATTGGTCAATACTGTTGTAAGTAGTAATAGTAGCCGCGGTAGTGGTGGTAGTGGTGTTATTACTAATTTGTTATTATTATTATTATTATTATTATTATTATTATTATTATTATTATTATTATTATTATTATTATTATTATTATTATTATTATTATTATTATTATTATTATTATTTTTATTATTGTTATTATTATTATTATTATTATTATTATTGTTATTATATAATACCTATAAAAAACTTAACTTCCCACATAGTTCTATCCCCATTTGTATATATATATATATATATATAAATATATATATTACTAAATATATATAAAAATATATGTATATATATATATATATATATATATATATATATATATATATATATATATATATATATATATATATATATATATATATATATATATATATATTAATTTTTTAATATATATATTCATATATAATAATATATACAGGGTGTCTCAAAATAATGTACTAACACTTTGAAAGACTATGCAAACTTTATTTATGAACATAGTGGAGATCAACTTAGCTTTGAAGAGAGAAAGTTTGTCCTTAAATGCTATTGAACCACCGGAAACGCCACGGAAGTGCAAAGACGGTTCAGAAGGGAGTTCGATAAACCACCACCAACGCACCGGACCATTGCCCGCATCAGAGAGAAATTTGAAGCAGATGGAACCGTTCACAACGTCAACAAGAAACGTTCTGGACGACCACGGACATCCACCAACCCTGCAAAGGAAGAGCAGGTACAGGAAACCCTCATCCGATCCCCACAGAAATCTCTAGGACAAACGGCTCGGGAGACACACATCTCAAAAGATAGCGTCCATCGCATCTTGAAGCGTCTATGCTACCAAGACTACTCCATGCTCTCAATGAAGACGATCCGGACCGGAGACTTCAATTTTGTGAATGGTACCTGGCTAAATGTGCAGAAGATGCAGGGTTTCCACACAAAATTGTCTGGAGCGATAAGGCCACCTTTAAATTAAATGGCTCGATTAATCGCCATAATTGTACCTACTGAGGTCCTGTAAATCCCAATGGTATTTAAAGCTGAACACCATTTCCTATCAGGTTTAAACCTACCTTTGTGGTGCGAGATTTCAGCATTGGGCATCATAGGACCGTTTTTTTTAACGGAACTGTCGATGGGGAGGGGTACCTAACCTTGCTGCAGGAGTCGGCCAGTGCACACATTGACGAGATGTTTGGTGATAACGACGTGATTTATTTTCAGCAAGATGGAGCACCTTCCCACTACCATCGCGATGTAAGAGCTCACCTCGATGCAGCATTTCCAAACACATGGATTGGACGAAGGGGTAGTATTGAATACCCTGCGCGTTCCCCAGATCTCATGCCAATGGACTTCTTTTTATGGGGATACCTCAAGGACAGAGTTTATCGCTCAAAACCAAGAACGATAAATGCATTGAAATTGAAAATCGAAAGACAATGTCGCTACATTTTAAATGAACTGTTTCGTGTCGTTTGCGACTCCATTGGTTCGCATTATCAGCTGCGTCTGGACAATGGCGGTCATTATTTTGAACATTTGCGAACATGATTCTTTAAATACATGTATGTTCTGTAATTCAAGCCTTTAAACTTGTCATTATGTTCATAAATAAAATTTGTATAGTCTTTAAAATGTTAGTACATTATTTTGAGACACCCTATATAACTATATATAACATGTATATATATATATATATACCTGTTCTTCCCTCGTTCTGTAAGATTTAATAAATGTAAATACTGCAATAGACCGCAGCTTAAATTTGTATAGTAAATAAAGAACTATTGTGGGAAGGTAAAGAAAATTGCCTCCTCTGGGGTCGAACCAACGCATGTTTGTGACTGAGACCGACATACTCGGACGCTCTGCAAACTGAGCCATTCCTCAACAAACAAAGTTAGATTCAGAACGAACAAACGACCAGAAAGCCCTTTTCAAGCGATATCAATAGGTTTCACGCTGTCCTTCCCTCGTTCTG
>JABUQX010142267.1:0-2500 GCA_015478945.1 Trachelipus rathkii
TTGTAACGTTCTCTCTTCGAAATGTTGAAATATTTTTTTTCGGCTTGTGTTTTTGTTACGACAATCTTATGTTAAGGGGAGACTTCATAGCAAAACCTCAACTATTCCAAACCGATAAAAGTAAATGTTTTTTTGATGAACAACTATGATATCTTTAATTTTATGAAAAAAACAAACAAAAAAAACTGTTCGTTTTTGAACAGTTTTAGGGTGAAGAGAGGAATTTTTTTTTTTTTGAATTTCCACAAAAACTGCCATAAAATCTTTAATTTTCAAGATATTTCAATTGTTTTTGCACTAAAATACTCCAATTTAGTGTGGTAATAAATTTTATTTAGACACCTTATTTGAAAATTTGTTTTTTAAAAATTTTTTTTTACAATCTCTGAAAAGTACTTTCAAAATTTTTGAACAGAGAATAGTCAACCATGGTTGACACCACCTTACGTTCTACCAAAACATTTAATATAAACGTCAGTTTGTTTACACGTTTATATGTGAGCTTGGTACCAAATTTGAAGAAAATAAATCTGTTCGTTTTTTTTAATGAATTTTTTTTATATCTCATGTAAGGAAAAAATGAAATGCTAGAAAAACGCAAATAAACATTTGGAAAATTTTTCATTTTTTAGACGGCAAAAAAAAAACTTTATTCTCATATATATATATATATATATATATATATATATATATATATATATATATATATATATATATATATATATATATATATATATATATATATATATATATATATATATATATATATATATATATATATATATATATATATATATATATATATATATATATATATATATATAGGTTCCAAGCAACCTTCTATTGATTTAAATAAGTACAGAGTTTCAAAGCAGTGATGTCGAAGTAGGTGACTTGAAAACTGTTTCGTGATGCCTTCTTTTTTGGGGAGGCGGACTAGTGGTAGAGCCTACTGTACATTGTCTAACGGCGACGCTGTTGTCGATGGTTCGAGTCCTGGCGCGAGTGAAATTTTTTTCGTCTTATTATTGCAAATTTGTCGTAACAAGCATGTTGTGCGCATGTCGTCGATCCTTGACTTTGGTCAGTTGCTCCTGTAACCCATGAGCACCCCTGAAGAATGCCGTGTAGCCCCAGAAGGGGTTCCAACCACCCTTGTATGGATTAAAATAAGTATCGAGTTTCAAAGCAGTGATGTCGAAGCAGGAGATTTGAAAACTTCCGAGATTCCTTCTTTTTTGGGGAGGCGGATCGGACTAGTGGTAGAGCATCCTGTACATTGTCTAAAGGCGACGCTGTTGTCGATGGTTCGAGTCCTGGCGCAAGTGAAATTTTTTTCGTCTTATTATTGCAAATTTGTCGTAACAAGCATGTTGTGCGCCTTTTGGCGTTAATTAATTTTGGTAGGTTGCTCCTGTAACCCATGAGCACCCCTGAAGAATGCCGTGTAGCCCCAGAGGGGGTTCCAACCACCCTTCTGTGGGTTTAAATAAGTATCGAGTTTCAAAGCAGTGATATCGAAGCAGGAGGTTTGAAAACTTCCGAGATGCCTTCTTTTTTTGGAGGAGGCGGATCAGACTAGTGGTAGAGCTTCCTGTACATTGTCTAACGGCGACGCTGTTGTCGATGGTTCGAATCCTGGCGCGAGTGAAATTTTTTACTTCTTATTGAAAATTTGTGGCAACAAGTACCTTGTGCGCATGTCGGCGTTCCTTGACTTTGGTCGGTTGTTCCTGTAACCCATGAGCACCCCTGAAGAATGCCGTGTAGCCCCAGAAGGGGTTCCAACCACCCTTCCGTAGATTTAAATAAGTAGCGAGTTTCAAAGCAGTGATATCGAATCAGTAGATTTGAAAACTTCCGAGATGCCTTCTTTTTTGGGGGAGGCGGATCAGACTAGTGGTAGAGCCTCCTGAACATTGTCTAACGGCGACGCTGTTGTCGATGGTTCGAGTCCTAGCACGAGTGAAATTTTTTTCGTCTTATTATTGCTAATTTGCGGCAACAAACATTTTCTGCGCCTTTTGGCGTTAATTAATTTTGGTAGGTTGCTCCTGTAACCCATGAGCACCCCTGAAGAATGCCGTGTAGCCCCAGAAGGGGTTCCAACCACCCTTCTGTGAATTTATATATGTAGCGAGTTTCAAAGCAGTGATATCGAAGCAGGAGATTTGAAATCTTCCGAGATGCCTTCTTTTTTGGGGAGGCGCATCGGACTAGTGGTAGAGCCTCCTGTACATTGTCTAACGGCGACGCTGTTGTCGATGGTTCGAGTCCTGGCGTGAGTGAATTTTTTTCGTCTTATTATTGCAAATTTGTGGCAACAAGCATGTTGTGCGCATGTCGGCGTTCTTTGACTTTGGTCGGTTGCTCCTGTAACCCAGGAGCACCCCAGTAGAATGCCGTGTAGCCCCAGTAGGGGTTCCAATCACCCTTCTTTGGATTTAAATAAGTATCGAGTTTCAAAGCAGTGATATCGAAGCAGGAGATTTGAAAACTT
>JABUQX010142267.1:17500-20986 GCA_015478945.1 Trachelipus rathkii
TTTCACATTTTACTAATCAATTAGAATTTCTTTCGAGAAAACTGAAAAAAATACAAATATACTTGAAAATTTAAAAGAAATCTGGATTATTATTATTATTATTATTATTATTATTATTATTATTATTATTATTATTATTATTATTATTATTATTATTATTATTATTATTATTATTATTATTATTATTATTATTATTATTATTATTTATTATTATTATTATTATTATTATTTATTATTATTATTATTATTATTATTATTATTATTATTATTATTATTATTATTATTATTATTATTATTATTATTATTATTATTATTATTATTATTATTATTATTATTATTATTATTATTATTATTATTATTACTACTTCAAAATGCACCGGACCTGGCCCTCTTTTCTGTTTTCGCAGCAGAGAATTGTCGGCATAAAGACAATTATTATTATTATTATTATTATTATTATTATTATTATTATTATTATTATTATTATTTATTACAATTTTAATTACAAATTATTATTATTATTATTATTATTATTATTATTATTATTATTATTATTATTATTATTATTATTATTATTATTATTATTATTATTATTATTATTATTATTATTATTATTATTATTACTGATTTTAGATTTTTGTCACTTTTTCCTCTACTTCGATACATAACTTTAAATTTAAAAAATTATTTTCCTGTTGAAAAAGTAGATTGGCAACAAAAATTACCTTATCTGTGACTGTTTGCTTGTGCGCTTGCGTGTGTATTTGAATGTGATCATAAGTGCTTGCGTTCATGTGTGAGTATGAGCATATTTGCTTGTCTGGCTTTTTTTTGAATAAAAATTAATATTTGAACCTGTTGCATCATTTATTTTGAAGGTGAAGGTGTCCCTTATTTAGACATTTAGTTGATATTAAAAAAAATTATTTATTTATTTATTTATTTATTTATTTATTTATTTATTTATTTATTTAGTTATTTAGTTATTTAGTTATTTAGTTATTTAGTTATTTAGTTATTTATTTAATTATTTTTCCTTATTTTAATTTCATTCTATACTAATTTATTATTAGTTAATATTCATTACTTCAATTTTGTGAAATGGTACGAAAAAAATAAAGCGAAGGCGAACGCAGACGCAAACGCAGAAGCAAACGCAAACGCAAACGCAAACGCAAACGCAAACGCAAACGCAAACGCAATTGTCAACTGATGCATGGCAACTGCATGTTGTGCATGTCAACTGACGCAGAACAAGTTAGCGCACACCAAGGCGAACAACTTGCTCGAACAGGTTCCTGAAGTCTCTTTCCACGAAACAAATTACCTTATATTGGATTGGTCGCTTTTGAATTCGCGTTCGCGTTTTCTTTAATATTATCCTCGCCTTTATTTAAACTAAGCGAACAGCCTAAAAAAAAAAATCTGATCTGATGACTGTTCATCAAGGCTGCAGAGTCGGAGTCGTGGAGTCGTGCAATTTTCCAGGAGTCGGAGTCAGAGTCAGAGTCGAAAATTCTGTGCAAGTGGAGTCGGAGTCGAAAATTCCTGAGTAAGTGGAGTCGGAGTCTTAGTCGGAGTCGGAGTCGGAGTTGAAAATTTATAAAACTCATGAAAGTACGACATCTTATATTTTTAATGGCAACAAGAATAGCAGTTTCCTTTGAAATAAATATATATATTTATTGGGAAACTACTTTGAAAAGTTTCATTATTATTATTATTATTATTATTATTATTATTATTATTATTATTATTATTATTATTATTATTATTATTATTATTATTATTATTATTATTATTATTATTATTAATTAATTAATTAATTAATTAAAAATGTCGTTATAATTTTAGGAAAGGAAAGTTTCATTTTGTTTCTTGCAAATTTTGTAATATATATATATATATATATATATATATATATATATATCATATCATCATATATCTATATATATATATATATATATATAATATATATATATATATATATATAATAATAATAATAATAACATATATATATATATATATATATATATATATATATATATATAATATATATATATTAAAGTGACCATAGTCCCGCTTTTAGGCAGGACAGTCCCTTTTTTCGACCCTGTCCTTTTGAAAACTAGAAAAAAAAAAATGTCCCGCTTTTTCTGAGAAGTCCCGCTTTTGTAAAGATTTAGAGAGTTTCAATCTGATATAGTCATAAAGATCATATGAAAAATGTATGAGGTAGTATTATATATAATAATATTCTTGTATTATATTTAATTATAACCTTATATATATATATATATATATATATATATATATATATATATATATATATATATATATATATATATATATATATATATATATATAATATATATAATATAATAATAATATATATTGATGTTGATGTTGAAGCTGTAATTGTAAAAATACATTGAATACATTCGTATATTTATACCATTCGAGTAGAAGAGCTTAAGGAATTTTGCGATTTATTCGAAGTTGTGTATAAACAGCTCTTGGATACAGCAAGGCAAGAGGGCGTTTTTGTGCCTGCTATCAGAGTGTTGAAACTCTATATTGGACTGAAATCATATTTTGACAGTCAGAACAAATGTCAAGAGGTTTTGAAAATGTTTTTGAAAATCCCCTTGCTAAAATATGGCTTCATTTCCTTCATTCCCCAGGCAACTTCTTTTCACAAAGTTGTTATGAAGATTGAATGAGACAATATTTCAGCCGTAGAAGTTGCTAGAAATATCCAATATGAAAGAAACATTACAGTCAAGAAAAAGACCATGTGTTTTACCACATCGGTTCGAGGGCTACTTGGCAAGCTTGAAGAAGAGGGAGTTCTTCTGAGGTAAAGACGGTAAAGAAAATAGTTGTGGATTTTTATGATACTTGTTTAAAGTACTGGATCAGTGGTCAGTTACATTTTCGATTTTGAATTTATGGATTAGATTTCGCAAAGAAAATTCCAAGTTAGTCACAGTGAAAAGCAATGGATTGCGTCAGAAAGGAAAGTTTTAAAC
This sequence comes from Trachelipus rathkii, assembly GCA_015478945.1. Lineage (NCBI taxonomy): Eukaryota > Metazoa > Arthropoda > Malacostraca > Isopoda > Trachelipodidae > Trachelipus > Trachelipus rathkii. The sequence continues at coordinate 20,533 of JABUQX010142267.1, forward strand.
CGCAGAATAGTTCGAATTTGTTTGACGGAGTTTACGTGTTCGACCAAATATATATGAAAAGTAGACGAATGGAATGCTTCGAATCTAATAACAGACAAACGGTGAGTGGAAGTATTTACTTTCCTTAAGAATCATAATATTTATCATCAACATTTGTCGGCATTAATTCAATATATCCTTTGTCTTCTTGGAACAAATGCCTCCCACAGAACGTGCGTTTTCTCATGTAAATAAGATCTGGACTTCTGAAAGAAAAACCTAACTCAAACCTCAAATCTGAAAAGAATTCTTACTACCAAAATAATTTTGATCAGACATATGAGTTCTACAATTTAATTAAATCGTCTCCAAAACTGCTGAAGAAAATTTCATCTAGCGAAAAATACTGTAACTGAAGGTAAATATATATATATATATATATATATATATATATATATATATATATATATATATA
>JABUQX010142268.1:0-10000 GCA_015478945.1 Trachelipus rathkii
TATTGTACTTCGTTCAATATCAATTGGGTGTTTAACCGTTTTCGCATTTTATCAGTGAAACGCTTTGCGTTTCGTGCGCCGCTTCATACTAACATATATATATATATACTATATATATATATATACTTATATACGCTAATAGCATACTGCTCACCTGCGCCATATATGCCTGCCGCCTTATATATATACTTTACCACCATTCACAGGCAGGACTCTTTTCCAATGGAGGGGGTAAAACAAAAAAACAAAAAGAATGAAAAGAAAAAACAAAAAGGAAAGTAAATTCAGCCAGTCCCTTGTCTTGCCTACCGCAATTCCCTCATGTGGGCACAGACGCGGACTTAAAGAGGAGAAGATTGAATACTGCAGGAGAAGCTTTTTTAATTCAACAAAACAGATGTGGCTGAAGAGAAGAGGCACCACAACGAGTATACCTTGAGTCTCCATTATTTACACAATACTCATGTGAGAGTAGCACCTCTTGTTTTACGAGGGCGACGCAGTGGTTGTGGAATGTGAGAGGTCAATCGTCTCCGAGCACCTGCCGTTATAATACCTATAGAAAGGGTTAGACTTGGCTTATACTCGCTGAGAAAGAGGAACAAGGGAATTGGAAAATATTGGACAGTTTATTATTCTCTTTTAGCCTTAGCCTCAACACTATCCAAAGGAGGGTGGAACAGGATCCACCCCAAATGTGATAGCAGTATTCCAATACAGGAGCGAATAAAGACTCTTATATAACTGAGTAACTGAGCAGAAGAAAAATTCACGCAATCTGTGAACAGAATTCCCAGCTTCATTGAGACCATTTAGCACTCGATTTGATATGAGGCTCTCCAAGACAAATTTACTTTTATGTTCAGTCCAAGAATAATTATGTTGTCTGGTGAGACATTAGAGCCTTCGAAGGGGATAGGAAAGTTGGGGAGGAGTGTTTTTAGAGAATATGAAGAAGTTGAGTTTTTTTAAGATTGAATTTCACAAAGATGCGGTTAGCCACTGAGAAATCAGGAAGCCACAGCATCTTGAGGTGAATCGGAACTGAACGAGAGAGGCAGCTCTAGATACAAACGAGAGAACACATTTAAATGAGTGGAGGAATGGAGAGTTGGCTTAGCAGCATAAGTGAACAGAGTTAGAAGTCCAGCTAAGAAGACCATAAAAAGAAAAGTAGGAATAAAAGGTGGAGATAAAAACAGAACCCTGAGGAACACTACAATTAACAAGAAAGGAGAAGGAGGTTGCTCCATCAACAAGTGGAAATGGAACGTCTGAAAGAAACTAGACAAGAGTAAACAAAGCGAAGGAGGAAATTCAAATGAAGATAGCTTAGAGAAGCTATGTCAAGCGCTACCACACAGACTCCTCATGGTCCCGAAGGCAGAGACCACATGATCGTATTATATATATATACTTATAACCCATATATATATATATATATACTTATACTACATATATATATATATATATATATATATATATACTATGTACTCCAACCAAATTCATATGCCTCTTGTTCCTTCCATATTTAAATTTAATAAACATTGGCAAAAATGAATACATAGTGGGTTGAGCGAAATTAGAACGATACAGAGCAATATGTTGCCCCGACTACGGGTTGGGCACCACTGGCGTATAGTCTGCTCAAGACGGCATGGCATCAAATGTTGATTCTTTAAAGCATTATCTTTCGGGTACAGTGAACTTTCTGGTAGCGTCTCATTGCTGCAATCAGGCAGCTGGCTGGTCAAACTGGGGGCAGGGCTCAGGGCTTATGCTAAGACAAAAAGGTGGTCATTTAAATGACTTTTATTTCTTGCATTAATAATGACTGTAGATTATATCACTTAGATATTAAATTGAGCTTATTGTTTTTAGAATTGATATAACTATTTTGAAAAGTACTTGGTATAATATATATATATATATATATATATATATATATATATATATATATATATATATATACTTATATATATATATATAATATATATATATATATATATATCATATATATATATATGCCCTTTAATACACAAAAACAATAAATAAAATTTAAGAATCTATGTAGAATGGTTTGTAATGCTATCTGAGAATCAATTTTTGTTTCTTTCACTTAATTTTCTCAAATTTCCCATCAGAATTAGTTATATTTACTTATATACATATACAACTTTCGCCCGTCGGAACCGGAACTTCCCTTTACTGCCCACTTATTCTACACAAAACTTGTGTGCTGGCGTGCTTGCATCAGATACAACAAGCATGTTGTTGTATCCATATTGTGAGCTCTTTAGTTCTGTAAGCCAAAAATTTGGATAAAGCGGATCAGTAAATTTGTAAGTAAAATATGAATATACTATATAAAGGTTCACGGGGTTTGATTAGAAGTTTAAAATCGAAAATGTCACTCTCCGAGCGACCGAAAAAAAAAAAAAAAAAAAAAAAAAAGGGGTATTTTTTTTTTCTTTTGGATCACTATATTTTAAAATGGATTTAACGATGCTTCAGACATGACGAAACTATAGGCTATAGACAACACAACGTAAGCCGTTGGCGTTTTTGCATTTGGCGCCTTACGGCATGAAATGATGCTCGTTTTGCATGCTCTTTTTGTATTACCGCACAGAAAGATACTGGCCGTAATACACCCGGCGTAGGCTGCCTGGCTACCGCGAAGTTTGCTCTGCCGCCAGCGCTGATTTGGCGTTCTTACTATAATCTTGATCATCATGCAGGCGTGGTTGGTACGTTTGGTTTGATGAATTTATTCAAGCTAAAATTAACTTTAAATCAATTTCTTCTAAGTCGATGAACTCCATCACTAATAGTTGATCAAATTATTTGTAATATAAACCATGTTATTTTATATTTCTGCTTATTCCAAAACCACGTGCTCCACTCATCACAACAGCTGATTCAATTTTTGTAAACAAAAGTAACTTTTATGAGAAATCGCGATCGTTTAGGCAAAAAAATAATTGTTGAAACTTGTCTAAAGAGAAAGAAATTAAATTAAGCACAAAATGACAAAAACGATAACGGTCTTACACGCTTCATGCTTAAATATATATATATATATATATATATATATATATATATATATATATATATATATATATATATACCATATCTTATATATATATATATATATATATATATATATATGCTCCGCTTCATGTTTAAAAAAAACTGAGAAAAAATTTATATTTTAACTTAAGGAAAATAAATACATATTTGTGAATTGTGATAAACCTTTCTTGTGTTAACTGTAAGAATGTACTATTAGTCTATTAATTACTATAATTAGTGAAATCAAACTTATTTAGTTGAGTTTGATCAAATCTCATTTCGGTTCATATCAGCGGAATTACACGGTAACCATTTGTTTATAAGCAAGTAGTGTGAATTGGGTTACATCCCGTGAACACTACCTTCACTAAAAAAAAGATGAATTGATGAATTTTCATTGAATTTATTACGTCATAATTCGCTGATCAATTTTCTATATTTATATTTTTATGCATAACCATAACTGAGTAAATGACAAATAAATTACTGATTTTTAAATATATTTGAAAAAGTGGAAAGTTCGGGTAAATACCAGCCGGAACCTTAAAAAATCGAGTTCAGTATATCCCTAATATATATATATATATATATATATATATATATATGCACTATATATATATATATATATATATATATATATATATATATATATATACATATATATACTGCTTTTCTATATTTATTTCTATATATTTAATATAAAGATATATATACTGAGAGAGAGAGAGAGAGAGAGAGAGAGAGAGAGAGAATTATATACTTTTCAAGCATCCCAATTTTTTGTATACTAATGAACAATACAAATAACATTACAACTATTAATATATCATATTATTGATAAACGAAAATAACTCGGAAACCTTTGATGAGATGATGATGATGATTCACGAGATTTATCTCGTGCAAAAAGAGTGCTTACTAAATCTAGCGAATATGGCAAAATCTCACCCCCCCCCCCATTCCATTGGGCATATTAAGTGTTGGGTTGGAACATTCGTCTGCTCCCCAGAGCTCAATGGTTCGTCCCCTTCAATCCTCAAATTTTCCCCCGAGCTCAATGGTTCGTTCCCTTAAGCGCCTCACACAAAAGGTATCCCCAGTTTACTCCTTCCTACCTCCTTCACATACACCCTACAATCTTACAAACACTCAAATTCTCTCTTTCAACACATAAAAATGGGGAAGAAATTATAAGGTCTCGGAAAGGCTAAGAGGGGCAGCAACAAAAGAATGCCATTTTCTCATCGCTTGGGAGTTGGTGGAGTGACGGGTCTCTGATGCTGGTTTTATTGCCGCCCAAGACTACCGACTTGACCTGGTGCACGGTCCACTTTCTTCATTAACTTTCGCAACATTGAATTCTCTATCCTAATTCAAACTTTGAACAATACATTTAATCTTCAAGAAATTTTTATCCGAAATTCGGGTGTCTGATCTCTCCGACAGCTAACTCTACTCTGTTCTCTTTTATTGTTTGTCCTCCCTTAAATTTTTATCCAAAGGCTGATGTTGAGCATAACTACCCAACGTCGTTTATATTCGCGTTTCTAATTTGAAATCTTCTAAATTTTCTACTTTATGGCATAGGATTATTTACCAGTCAATCTAGGATTAAACTCAATTGTTCTGCCTACTTATCTCCTAATTTTATTAACATTATTTTATTTTCTATTCTTCGATTATTTTATCTCTACTCCAAAATAGAACACGCTTTTCTTCCCTTCCCAATTCTCTGAAATCATTATTTTCTATAATTTCAATGTTCACCACAAAAATTGGGATTTCCTCTAGTCCTCAATATACACCTGATGAACTTTTTTCTTTCCAGAATAACTTTGAGAAAATGGTGCAACTACCCCCCCCCCCGTATCATGATAGTCTTGGGGATTAACCCAGGAATCTTGACTTTTTTCGAATTTACAATCCTTCTACTGTTAAACTCTTTTCAGCTCTGGGTTCCTCAGATTACATTCTTTTCTCAGTTTTCTGTTCTATTTCATCAAGACTTCAGCAGGAACGGCTACAGTCTACGCCGATGAGACATATTTCGCACTTTGTTATTGTTAACTTTTTCAGACTTGCGGTCGTACTTCTTTGATTTACCAAGAAATGTTGAAGTGAGAACGTTCCCTTGAAATGGACAGAACGAATAAACTAACTCATTCTCTCTAGCATGGAGGCGTGCACATCTGTTACTTAAATTAAAACTAATGAACCTTGGTTTAACTCTGGCTGTTCTCGAATTCGTCGTAGGGAAACTGCCTTAAGGAATTTATAATTTTTACTATAATTTTTAAACAATATTTCTAATCCCTCTTCATCACGTTCTTCTTGGTATTTTTCGATATCAAATATTATCAAACTTTGCTTCTTCCTTCACATCTTCTGACGATACTGCAAAAAATACAACGGCTGTCTTACCTTTTGCAGCTCACCTCTTAGTTCATCAAATCTTTTCCTCTAATTCCACTTTAGATGATTTCCAAGAGCAATTCCTCCTTCACCTCCCTCCGGAGCTAGCACCAAGCCTTGGTAAACTGCGTTTCTGCCTATCCACTTCAACCTTTCCTTCTTGCCGGAAGTGTGGTACCTCTCAACCCACTAACCATTGTCCTATCGTTTTAAATACCTCTTTTCCTTCCAAGTTTCCGAATCTATCTCTAACAGGAAGGAAGATCTGAAAATATTCAAAACTTCTGATCTTATCTCAAATTGTCAACTGTATAACTTCCGTAAGGAGAGATTCTCTGTTGATCTTCCATAAATTATTTCTGCCTCTTGGTCCAATGCTCTTTGGTGTATCTTCTGCTGCGGGGTTGGACATATCAAAGCTTTTGATTTGGCACAATTTTTATCCAAATTTCCTTTCCGGTCCTTCTACAGCAGCTGTTGAAGAGAGCGCCTTTTATCCTTTATATCTATCAATAGAAGTTTTCCCTCAGGGCTTTGTTTTATTCCAAACTTTTTCTACTTTTCATTAATGGCCTTCTTCATGTCACCTTCTCGACTGTCCACATTTAGGTCCCTCACAAACATATACATACACGCCTGGTTCAATAATACCATCCACATACAATTTCAATCCTTTTACAGAGCCATAATCTCCTATTCACGATTTATAAAGTATATGAAGAAATTGATTCTTTCAAAGTCAACTCATACTTACAAATTTTTCACAAACATGATTGAAGCACAGTTCTAGCCATAACAAACGTCATTAAAATATTATATTTGAAACAGCACCCAGACACGGTATTCTTCAACAAAATCCTAAACACTCAAATTCCAACCATTAAAAAAAAAATCATTGCCAACCTCTTATTTAATAGAACAGCAAAGGTACTTCAAAGAAAATATTCAAAAAAAAAACTCGACTATTCAATGGAGTTCCACAGGGTGCAGTTTTGTTCTCAGTGCCGTGTTCTATGCATGACATGTAATTTTGCGCGATCCCTAGTAATAATTAGCAGGAGGCCTAACTATCTTCTCAAGTTCAGCTACCTACAATATACAATCCTACTCTCTTAACCAGGGCGCTGACTTATACAAAATGGAATGTTTGTCTCACACCAAAACTTCTCCCTCTTCAATCACCCTTTGGACAGCAAACAAACTAGAAGATAGCACCCATTCCACAGTAACTCTTCAATAGCTCCTATAATCTGCAAATCTAACTATAATATTAAATTGGAAAAAGAGCAAAATATGGCTTTAAAAGCAATAGCTAACTGCCTCCCCACCATCCTAATCACTCATCCACAATGTGAAACAAAAATATTTGCTATAAAAGACCATCTCGACATAATGTGCACCCAATTCTTTTAGTAAAATCCTGGTCTCTATTTTTTTTATCACCATTTGCATTTTTCACTATTCAACATACAAGTCCATTGAGATTAAAAAAAAAAATCCTATTACCTCTACCTCCGCCTCCTTAGCCAGGCTCAGCTCAGGACATCACCCCTACTTTCAAGAAGAAGAAAAAGAAAAAATAGAAAAAAGAAAAAGAAAAAAAAAAGAAAAGAAAAAGAAAAGAAAAAAAAAAAAAAAAAAAAAGAAAAAGAAAAAGGAAAGAAAGAAAAGAAAAGAAGAAAGTCCCAAAGCTGTTTGCTCCAGATGCCCTTTACACTCGCATTATGCCTGCTGAATACCTATTGGTGGAGTGACCGGTCCTCGCACTCAACAGTCCAAAGACCAAAAACATTAGCACTCTATAAAATTTCTAGTCCCGGTCGGTTGATGTTGCGGTATTCCTTCGAGCCACTCACTCACTTATTATAGAAGCGAAATGGAGAGCCATAATATCTCTCTCTCTCTCTCTCTCTCTAATATATATATATATATATATATATATATATATATATATATATATATATATATATATATATACTTATTCATATATATAATCAGCAAAACCAAAGAGACTATCGAAACTGGCTTAAATACGATGACAAACCATGAACACACTGCTTGAACACGCACAAACATAAAACAAAGTGAAAAGAACGCCCCAATCACGTGATCTGGCAACCTTTGGCAGAATTTTTGCAAGAGTTCTGGGATCTAGCAACATCTTATTTTCATGTCAAATTACTTTTTGGCTGGAAGAATATTTAAAAAATAAATAAAATTAAGAACTATATATATATATATATATATATATATATATATATATATATATATATATATATATATATATATATATATATATATATATATATATATATATATATATAACTAATATATATATATATATATATATATATATATATTTATGGCATGTAACTCTTGAGGTCCTTTAAATGTTACCAATAATAATAATAATAATAATAATAATAACAATAATAATAATAATAATAATAATAATAATAATAATAATAATCATAATAATAATAATAACTAAATATCAAATGCTTCTTTAAATTCACAATAAAGTGAGAAATTGACCCAAGTCATTGTAACATAAATGTCTTAAATAATTATCAATTACAAGAGAATATTTGAAAGATTTAAAAAATTGTATCGTGATAACTTTGAAACCCTTTTTTTTAGTGTCTTAGTGATGAGTTGAGTTAGCAACTAAAATGTATACCAACTATATAGTCATTGATTCGATCTAGTCTCACCATCATGTAAAGATGAGCAAGCCTCTTTTAAACTTGCAATCAAATCAATTTGTACAATATTGTACAGTATTTTTTTTAATACGGTATGTCCATTTTACCATGTCAAGATGGAAACCATTTCAGAATCTTTTCCACCAACTTCATTATATCACACAATTATCATTCTTTCCATAACTACTTCATAAGCAAGCTGGACTCCGTTTAATTGATCGTATAGTAGCGTACTACTTAAAAGAATATATAAAATAATAATAATAATAAAAATAATAATAAATTATTATTATTTCCAAACATTTTGTCCTAAAAGAGTAATCTTATGAGACTGCAATAAAACTCTCTGAACCCACCAAAAAATTCATCCTAGCAACAGATATAAATATATATATTTTTCTTATTAAATATACAAATGAAGAAAACTGAATGCAACTCAGCGCTAAGTTTAGATTTTGCTCTTTCGCTTCTACTCTTTCGTAAAAATAGAAATGATTCAATGACCCCCAGGGATGGCACGAAAAAAATCAATAATAAAAAATTATCAACGTTCTTGGATACTATCAGGCATATATATATATATATATATATATATATATATATATATATATATATATATATATATATATATATATATATATATATATATATATATATATATATATATATATATATATATATATATATATTCCGTGTGTGGGGGAAGAAGATTAAAGGACAGTGGTAGATGGGTTTTGGGTTCCACTTCTTCGATTTAGGTTATGGTTTTCTATTTAGCTATTTTGTTTCTGTTGCATGCTTGCTAACTACACCCCAAGTTCTGTTGAACTAAGGGACAACTGATGATATATATATATATATATATATATATATATATATATATGCTGCTGCTTTCTTCATATATATATATATATATATATATATATATATATATATATATATACTATATATATATATATATATATTTGATGGGACAATGCCATGATAATTTCCAATTCCGATAGAGAAATTCCAAAATTTCCGAAGCAGATTCCAAAAAAATTGCCAATTCTTCCGATTCGCGATTCCTATTCATCATACTATCTAAAAACAAGGGGATGTATTCTATCCCAGCAACAAATCATAGACTCAATTATATGTTAACAATATATATAAAGATAAAGACATGGAAAACCTGAGAGGAGAAGTAGAAGAAATGCCAAGAGTCATCCTGGGTGCAATTAAAATTGGCAAGATTCATCAGAGCGAATAAGAAAAGAAAAGGCAGGTTTACAGAAGTAGTGAGGTGTGTGTGTTTTGTTAGTTATAAAATTAACGATGCAAGCTTAGTAACGTTTAGCAACAAAAATAATAGTATTCCTACCATGATTAAGAGGTTTATTAAAATTAGCAAAATTACAGGCGAACAAAATTTTTCCATACACGATATACATTGTCTCTACCTTGAATGGTACAATAACAATTGCAACCAAATTATGGATTTTGAGGAGAGAAAGATATTCTTTGAGACGGAATGATCGGTGAAAGAAGCTCCTCTCCCGGCTGCAATCTTTTCGGAAGTGTCAAATTAGGAGTAACTCCAAGGGTAGTTAACGTAGAGCATATTCAGCGTCCCCAAGTTAGACCAATCTCAAGTGTAAAAAAGATGCGTTTAAGGAAGGTTGGAGCTGCAGGTTAGAAAGCTTTATTATAATTAATTGAGAACCAACTGTAAGATTGTGGTGAGAGTTACTCAGCAACCAGAATAGGAAGTGAAATGGCGGATTTACAGCAAAAGACGTGGTGAAGCACATCAAAAAGTGTTTAAG
>JABUQX010142268.1:20000-27500 GCA_015478945.1 Trachelipus rathkii
CACCAATGATAATAATAATAATAATAATAATGATAATGATAATAATAATAACAAGAATAATTATAATAAGAGTAATAATAAAAATAAATTAACAGTAATTGTAAGACTACTATTAGTACGAATAATTATAATAATCATTGTAATAGCAATAACTATAAGTAGTAGCTATTTAATTAAGATAATATTCTACTAAACGATACTAACACAATTTTAAAGGGCAGTTACACTAAGGTAACAAACAACAACCAAGGTAATGGTTGTTATTATACTGATATGGATGATGATTAGTGTAATTATAAAATGATAGTCGAATAAAAATGATAACCAGAATAATAATAATAATAATAATAATAATAATAATAATAATAATAATAATAAGTTATAATATTTAAATTAATATTTATAATAATAATATTAATAATAATAGTAATATTAATAAAAATAATAATGATAATAATAATAATAATAATAATAATAATAATAATAATAACAAAAATAATAATAATAAATAATAATAATAAAAAATAATAATAATAATAGTAGTATAATAACCATGATAATAATTGAAATAAGATAGCTAATACTAATAATATTCATAAGTGTTAATAATAATAATACTAATAATAATAATAATAATAATAATAATAATAATAATAATAATAATAATAGTAGTAAAAATAATATTAATAATAATTACAACAATAAATTATAATTATAATAATTAAAATTATAACTATAATAATTACAATTTTAACAATCATAATAATAATGATGATGATAATAATAATAATAATGTCAAAAACTACCTTCATTCAATATACCTAAATAACTCAGTAAAACATGAGAGGAATTTAAACTTAAGAATTATTATAAAAAATGAAAACGTTGCATAAAATATTTCATAACTTTTCTAATTTTCACACTTGGTAACAATAATTTGCCTTTATGTATACAAATTATGCGATAGCAGCTCACAAACAAGCAAAATCATTTTATATATATATATATATATATATATATATATATATATATATATATATATATATATATATATAAATATATCTCCTCTCACTATATATATATATATATATATATATATATATATATATATATATATATATATATAGTCAACCTTCAATATTTATATGAAAAAATTCAAGTTCACCAAACAAACCATATATATATATATATATATATATATATGTATATATATATATATATATATATATTTATATATATATATATATATTATATATATATATATAAACCATATATATATATATATATATATATATTGGTCGTACCTTAGTGTGGCATGGGTATAGCATGCTGCATGTATAATATATAATTTAGTGGTAGCTAAAGTTTACTTGAACGGGCACTGAAAACTGTCGCTTGTAAGACTTTCATTAATTCGCCTAGTCTCGTTACTTACAAATCACACAAGCACACAATCAACAAAAACACAGAACCACCTTTGGCGAGTTAGCACGGGTGCACACACACATATACAAATTAATTGTCTGACAGTACGATTACTATAAAGGTTTAGAACCATTTCACGAGCGACTCCATTTTGAGTTATGAAGTGGCCTGGCCTATCCTATAAAATCCAAACTTTTATTAAAATATTTCCACCTTGTCGTCGAACACGTAACACACTTTTCCGTTGGTTTATTAAGTCCTACATACTCAAGAGTTATGGACTTGAGTTTGGATTTCACTGCAACGGTTAGAACCTCTCATAGTAGTGGTGATGGTGGTAGTGTGTGTGTGTGTGTTTGTATATATATATATATATATATATATATATATATATGATATATATATATATATATATATATAAAAACATATATACTCTCTGCTGCTATATAATATATATATACCAACATATATATATATATATTATAATTTGTTAAGTACGATAAACGAAATACACTCCCTCGCTGAACCCCTACCCCCAAACAGCCCCTCCCCCTTCGCATCTCATTGGACACGGCTATATTTAGGTCTTTATCGCCGAAGGGGGAGTTTGAAGAACGGCAGGTGTACGAAGTCCAAACATTTCGTCGTTGCTAACATACTATCAAGCAATAAGGAAAAAATACACACAATTTAACTTCACGTGAACGCACGCAATCTTATATCATTTACCGACGAACACTCATGAGAAAATCTATTCAATAATAATAATAAACAATTTTGATATGAATATTCTTGTATAACATACAATTATATATATATATATATATATAGAAATTTTTAGCTCTTTGCTATATATATATATATATATATATATATATATATATATATATATATATATATATATGAGGAAGGAATAAATGTACTTTGGATAATGGTATTCCCATTATATGATGACTGTAACGATATACAAATGAATTCTGATTTACCTTTATATTTGAATACCAGGAATATATATATATATATATATATATATATATATATATATATATATATATATATATATATATATATATAAACATAGATACAATACTATTTATACTATATATATATATATATATATATATATATATATATAACAGTATCGTGCTCCTGCTCCGGCCGGATATCATTTTCAATATCAAACAACCATAAACGAACATTATATTTAAATCATTCGTATATATTTTATTAAAAGTATTGAACATTTTCCTTAAAGATTTAAAACTTTAATTTCATATAAAAAATAATTCATTTTTAGCTTTTATATATATATATATATATATAGTATATATATATCTGTATATATATACGTGCATGTATATATATATTTTTATATAATATATATATACTTATAAATATATATATATATATATATATATATATATATATATATATATATATATATATATATATATATATTTTTTTTTTAATTTCATACATTACTAAGAATTGCATTATTTACATATGTAGTGGATGCATAATTGTGAGATTTATTTCTTTATTTTTACTGAAAGATTCTTTTTTCAAATTCATAGAATTTTAAAATTCAAATGCATCTGATATTCATCGGGGTGTGTGATTTTATCTAAAGGAAATTGTCAAAATTGAAAATTTGCTCTAGCCTTAATTATATCCAAAAAAGAAAAAAAGTGTAGATTTTATTTTCACATTATCTAGAAGAGGGGCGAAAATTCAGAAAATTGAATATTCTCCTCGGCTCATCCTTTTTCACTGTTCGTCCAATTTTTATTAAATTTTAATAGTAGATTGAATTGGACGAATTACATATTTTTTAAGAACATTTTCCAACATACCCGACAACTTGACCTTCTTAACGGTTTCAAATTGTACATGACTTGCCCTTTGGTAAAGGGACTGGGTATGTAGAAAAATACCTAAATAAAAGTTGTGTAACCTGTAAAATTCTATTTACTCTGATAATTTAATTAAAAAAACATGAATATTAAGATATGAGAAAAAATGTTCACTTATGACACAAAACTTCCCTACTTCTGCCCCCAAAAAAAATTATATAAAGGAATCTATGTATAGATTTCCTTCCTTTTGCTGGTTAAAAAAAAGAGGAAAAACCCTATACATTTATAGAAGTTATGTAACTCGCCAAATTATATCTACACCGAAAATTTCGATCAGATCAATAATAAAAATCTAACAGCAAATTTCAATTTTGACAATTTTTTTGAGTCTAATAAATAGATTATAAGTTACAATTTTTTTCTGTTTAATTAATAAAACAAAAGATTCTTCGCCATAACTCATTGTTAATTACAATAATTTATTCCTTATAAAATATTGGAGAATTAGTATTATTATAAGTACAAAATATTAAATTATTAAAAATTTAAGATTCACAACATGTGGTGCAAAAATAAAAGCATATCAACTTTTTCAGGTGAAAGTCAATTTCTTTTTCAGCTGTAAATGTTGTCAACTTGGTTAAGCATAATCTCACTGGAGACACTAGATGGAGAGGAACATGAGCATTTTCTTGCCAGTTTTGGAAGGTACGAGGTTTCTTAAATTTCAAAATTTAAGATATTTAGTGGCTATACTTATTGTAAACTAAAATAGTATGTTCTTACACATTTATAATGAAAAAGTATGCTATTATATATATAAACTTGTTAACAGGTAAGTTGAAAGTTGGGATAATTGATAAGAAGACTACTCTGACAATGGGAAAATTTAAAATTTATTAGGCAGGATTATCTGACCCCTGGCCAAATTCATAGCCGGAGTTACAATATATATATATATATATATATATATATATATATATATATATATATATATATATATATATTATATATATATATTTATATATATATATATATATATCCAACATATATATATATATATATGCTCTTCTTCTTCTTCTATTCTCACTGCTATATTATATATATACTTATACCTTAACATATATATATATATATATATATATCTATACAGTAGATATAGATATATATATATATATATATATATATATATATATATATATATATATATATATATATACCGTATATATATTACAAAATCTCACAACTCGGTGGAGGGTTAAGGTTAGGGGTTTCAAACTATTGGTAAAAGATAAAAAGTTCTTGGGGGAAGAGCTCATGTTCCAGCTGCTTAAAAGGTACTAAAAAGTTGTTGCTTTGGTAGTTTTAAGCTTTTCTGCAATTGTGCATAGTTCGTAGCAATTATTATACATCAGTCTCAATTTTCACTCACCACTAAAATAGAGCCAACATAAATGACACGGGAAAAAATTATCACACACACATTAAAAAAAATGGCATAACCTTCTATCGCACTGGGATTCGAATAGTTCCCACTGATGATTCGAGCAACTCTAAGAGCGGAGGAAGGGGTCATTGTATCAAACCTAGATCAACTAAATGGAAAATCATATTTTTTTTTTTAAACATTAGGGAATAAAAAGAAGTCGGGCAAGGGGAAATCAGGACTGTAAGGTAGGTGTTTAATAACTTCCCATCGGAATTCTTCCAATATTGAATCTTGAATGACGAGAGAAAAGAGCAGGAGGCATTATTGTTGTGGAAAAGGGCTCTTTGATGAAGATTCTCGAGGAACCTCACTAAAGCTTCTGCCAATTTTCTTAAAACATTTTCATAATAAGATGTTTTTGTTCTTTGACCGTCACGTAAGTAATAAGCAAAATGCCTGGATCGATAAAAAAAATAAATTTAGCTACCTTTTCTCTAGAATGCTCAATGTTTGTACTGACTGGACCATTAGCAACTATTGGTAGTCATCACTTTGATTCCTTTTGAATTTGAGATTATATTAATAAAACCATGTTTTATATGCGATTACGATCCTGTAAAAATTAACAGAAGAAACACTTTAAGTTCATTATAGCACTCGTTCAATTATTCCATAAAAATATCAGCCCATGCTCCTGCTTAATTTAGACGCAACATCTTCGACGCCCATCGAGGAAAAAGCTCTTACACAACTGTAATTCCTAGGACAAAATGGTATAAACTGAACTAATTTAATATTCCTTGGTTGCGTGTGCTATTATATCCACTGTAAATTGCAGCTTTTTTTCAGTTGATGCACCAACATTACTAATGCTTCCTACTCATACCGATGTGGAAGGTCTTCTACTGTGGGCATCATCTTCAATGACATTTCATCCATTTACATAACTTCCTGCCACATAAATTGTAGATTTCTTTGAGATGTCGATCCCCCTAAATCTTTCCATCGATGATACCTCTTTATCCTCCCCAGACTCACAAAGAATTTGATGTTTATTCCTGCTTCAAATTAAAAAAAATTCTTATTACACGCCAAACTTAATACTAAGAGGAATATGGTCCTGACGATATCCCTCTTGTGGTTCTCAAAAACTTCTACATCCGAATTTGCACCCTGACTTGGCAAACTATTTTGCTTTTGCCTATTAGCTTAAACTTTTCCTCTTCCTACTTGAAGTGTGTGCTCAATCAGCCTATGTCAAAATAGAAGGAACCATTCTTAACCCTGTAGCTGTCCCCCCTACTGCCTTAATCTGTTCTCTCAAAATGTTTTGTTCAATCTATCTTTAAAAGGATGATATGGAAACATGTCAAATCTTCTAATCTTAATTTAGATCAACAAAGTAACTCTGATAGCGATTGGCAGGTGATTTTTTTTTTCTCTCTCTCTTTTGGTATGTCCGGCTATTTTGTGAATCTTCTGCTTTGGAGCTTTGATTTCTAAATGTTCCGCTTTGAGTATCTAATCCTCCTTTTGATTTACTTACTTTAGAAGCTGTTATAGACAATCATCGTTCATAGTGATGTTCTTCAAGGTTTTGTTCTATCCTCTACTCTCTCTCCTTTTCATTTATGACCAATCCGATCTATCACTTTATCAAAAATCTACTATTTTGCTGATGCCTCTACCTTCATTAATCCCTTTTATTTTGAAAAAGTGACCTACACAGGAACAAATATAAGCAAATGATATGAGAGTGGTCTTAGGTCGCATTCTTCCTGATGTTCCTGCGATGGAAGATGAGCGGTATCTCCGGCTGAGAAAAATGTTCCAAATTCCTGTGTAACCTTGACGAGGGAGGGGAGGGAGAAACGAGCAAATTCTACAATTCCACCCAACTTCCCCGCCATTTATGTTATCAGAATGGGGAAGCTGCGCTGAAGTTATATGTAATACATGATTTATAATAACTAACCTCCAATCTTTCTCATATTTCTAATCAGGGCAGGAAATATGGTGGTTTTATATGACAAAACTACATCCGTTCATTTATTTACCCAGCAAAATCTTCCACTTGACTAACTTTTCTCGTGGTCTCATTGAAAGGATGACAGTTTCTTTCATTAAATATGCTTCAAAGACCTATTAATAAATTTCAACACATTCTAAGTCCCTTGCTTAAAGTAAGGACAAGATAATCTGTCCTTGTGGGGGAAATAGGTCCAACCACTACGGTAGTTTCCCTAACACAGTTCTTTTTGAAGGAGTGAAATCTACCTAACTTTTTGTCAATTCTCCCACTTTCATTGATTCTTTCCAATCTCTTTCAAGCCACCAAACTGTTGCTTCATACTCCTAATATGTTACAATAGTCATCGCTCTTTTGAGTTGATATCATATCTCCTCCTATGTTCATCTCCTCTTGTAGTACTCTTACTGGTAAACTCTGGAATCCTCTTCAAGCTTACATCCCCCCCCCCCCAAGTTCCTTTGACTTACATATTTTCAAGCTCCATATATTAAAACATTTTTTAATTTTGGATAATGGTTGTCGCTAGAGAAAGCGACTAGCAAAGACGGAATGATTTATGGATGAACTAATAAAGCTCTCAAAAAAATTTATGTCCTCCAGATGCATAAATTGGAGTAGTAACAAGGAAAAATGATATAAACTGAATCAATTTAATATTCCTAGGTTGTATATGCTATTATATCCACTGTAAATTGCAGCTTTTATCAATTAATGTACTAAAAATGCGGTTTCATACTCATACCGATGTGGATGGTTTT
>JABUQX010142269.1:0-16525 GCA_015478945.1 Trachelipus rathkii
AAAGTAGTAATAAATACCCCTGAAGAATTGCCGCCAATCATTGTACCCATGGTTTCTAAGACAGAAAGTTGGTCAGAAATAGATGATAATGTGGGGACAGTAAAGGTAAATGGTGAATATTTGTCAAGTGACCTGTTAATCGTATCAGTCGCTTTGAGTTCCCATAGTACAGGATTTATTGGATGTGGAATAGATAATGGGACCGGAGTCAGTCTCATTAACAGTGAATTTATAAAGAAAGAAATGAAGCATGTAAGACTACAATCAGCTACTAAATTAGGAATCGATGCCATTAGTGGACTGTCAAGAGACCAACCAGTTCCTGTTGAACATTATGTCGAGATAATCGTTGGTTTTTATATTAGTGTTTTCTGCTTTCCGCTCCCATAAAATTTATATTCACGGATTTTGGCAGAATTGATAATTAGAGCAGAACACCTGGGAGAATACTGAACTGATTAACAACATGTAGAATAGTCATCAGATAACACATGGAAGTAGTAGCACTAAGGGTCATGCCATTTTAATATAATGCAGAGCAGATTCATGTCAGATGGTGATAGAAAGAGTCTGAACACCTTTGATTTTGGTAGAGTTTTCACAGATACAGAATGAGAACAACATCAACCCAATATATGTTGACTTGGCTTCTCTCAAACCAAGCATCCTAAGAACTGCTATGCAAAACAGAGGTTTGAAAATGCACAGTTTTTGGGGAAGTTTGACGATCCACTAAGAACTGACTGACGGTGAAAGTCATCTGTAAAGGATACCTCATGTTCAAAATAAAATGAACAGAATAAGGAGGTGTAATCCCGAGAAAATATGAGAGTACTTTGAAAGACATAACTATAGTGGCAAGAAAATCTGCCAAGATGTATTGATGAAGCAACCAGGTCACATGCTAAGATTCACTAATAGTGGGTGTCTCTAATGTAAACATAACCCAATACTATTGAGCTAGAGAGAGTAAACTGACTGTGCAAGATACAGGACAACTACAATCTCCATTCTGCCTGGTTCCAGCTAGAAGCTGGATGGAAAATTACACTTGGTACCATTATCGGAAACTAGTTGATGCTCTAAACAGATTCATTTCTTTACCGAATCTGATTACACATTTATAATATGGGCAGAAACTTGTATTGAATTCATTGATCTGTGGCAAAGGTTATCATCTCAACAGAAACCTGATAGCACAAAGACAGCTTTTTCTACACCTTTCGCACAATAAGAATTTAAAAATGCCTTTCGGAGTCAAGAATGGTCCTGCCACTTTCCAGATTGGCATGATGCTCCATTAACTGGGTTACCATGGTCTAGGGTGATGGTGTATCTGGACGATATTATTATTCTTAGCCAGACCGTCGAAGATCATCTTGTTACTTTGTCGAAAGTACTTTCAGCATTAGAAAAGAATGGATATAAACTGAATCCAAGTAAAACTCGTCTTTGCCGTACCAAGGTAGAATTTCTGGGACATCATATATCCAAGAAGGGTATTCTTCCTTTACAGAATAATGTGAAAGGGGCTTTGGAGTTTCCAGTTCCAACTACAGTAAGAAATCTACGTCAATTTCTTGGTATGGTGAATTTTTACAGACGACATATTCCTAACTGCTCGCAAATAAGTAAGCCTTTGTCTTGCCAAACTGGGGGTACCACTATACAATGGACCCCAGAATGCCAGCAGGCTTTTGATGAATTGAAGAAAGCTTTAAGTAATCCCCATTTGTTGAGATTTCCAGATTATCGCCCTGATGTATTGCCGATGGAATTACATGTAGATGCCTCTAATATTGGCGCCGGTGCGTGCCTTTCTCAAGTGCAAGATGGGGAAAGGAAACCCATTGCATTTATATCAATGACCTTCAATGGGGCTCAAAGAAATTATGGAGTTATCGACAAGGAGTTGACTGCATTACGTTGGGCTGTGAAGTCACTCAGACCGTTTCTTCGAGGGGTCAGATTTATTATTTTTACGGATCACATGCCACTAATATATTTGCAAAATATGAGTCTTGTCGATGGAAGATTAGCTCGGACAATGCATATATCAGGAAATCAAAATGTGGTAGCCGACGCTCTTTCACTTTCACCGGTAGAAGATCGCAAGAAACCCCCTCCAGATGATTCTTTTGTTGAATTCATACCTGATGGATATTTTCCTATCGAGATCCCAGGGGGAGGCGATTCCTTGTATAAATGTTTATCCATGTTCCAATATGGGACAGTTGATTGTCACTTGGAAATGAGAACTACTCTTATAGAAGAACTTCAAAAGCACCCTCTCAAGTATAAATTGCAGGGTAAACAAATGCAAAAGACATTACAGTTACTTCAACTTCCAGGGCAGATGCCCATTTCAGAAGTTATCACGGCTTTTACTGAAATTTTCAAAGTGCCAGTATTCATTTACTATATTAATCAGCCGATTAGTCATGGGAAGCATTTTCAAGCTGAAGGATGTTATTTAAAGTGCTTGAGTGGCATCCACTATAATTATTTGATGCCAACTTGTGGGTGAAGTCTTGGAAGATACTTGTGATGTTCAGTTGGATAATAGCGACCTAGCCCTCTCTTTTGTCGATGAGAGGATCTCGGATTAATGGGAGATTTGACTAGAAGACCTTTCACTGGACGGATGGATGCTGTAGAGGATCTACCCTACATAATGTCTGCGCCAATGGAATATGTTCAACGACAGTCACCCTCATGAATACTAAAAACTATATTTTTTGTTTGGCTAGGCCCCACGGCCAGGGGATGAACCCTACACTGATGACCTACTATTATAGTGTGTGTGGATCCGTCACGTTCCACAGCTTTTCTCAGGGTGGATTTTCTGATTACAATGAGTTCTACCACCAATGCTTTACAGAGGGGTATGCCAGCTTTCTTCGACGTCATGTTCTCCTACCGTTTTCTTTTCCGATGCTTGCATGCACCTTACCCAGTCTTGGGGAAAAAAGGTAGATAAAGATAAATATATATATATATATATATATATATATATATATATATATAGCAGATATATATATATATATATATATATATACTTACTTACTTCTGCCCTTGGCCCACCTCAATTGGAAATTACACTGCTTCCAGGAGCTGTCCACTCTCCTTGGGCGGTTCCACAAGGCTCCAGAAGGGAAGAGAGGAGAAGCCAAATAGACTAGAGTGAAACCAAGAGTGTGCTCCATTGTATCCCAAATGCAGAACTGTTTCATTTCTTGCAGGTGAGATAATCTGTTTTGAATTATATTTATATTGCAAGACTTATGGCTGTTACGCTGATCTGCTTAAGTTATAATAATTTGGCCTTTCTGACAAAAAGTGTTTCTTCTCAATGAAAATTTTTGGGAGGGGCTTTATTATTGCTGCTGGTTTTTTTAGTAAGTGTCATAGTTGGTATGATGGACCCATGACTTATTGGGAGGGGGTGGGGAACACTGCTGTAATGTTATTACAGAATCAGCTGGTGAGAAGGGGACTTTAGTCTCAGTCGTGGAGGCTGGAGATGAATTTATGACATAGTTGATTAGGTTTTGGTGAATTGATTCACCATCCCAGGTGAGATGGGGAGGACGGAGGTCTCATCATGTAAATGCTGGGTGGTTTTTGTGCAACCGTGATGATTCTGAGGGCAGGGCTTGTGATTTGTAATTTGCATGCTATTGATAAAGTTAATCCATGCAGTTTAGCTTGGGGCCCTATTCTGAGGAGCTGTTTGTAGGTAAGGGTGTGTTTCTGTCGCCAAAGTTGTGTTGAGAAAGGGTTCTGAGGGTGTTTAGTCGGCTGGGTTGAGGAGGTGAATTAACATGTGGGGAGATTGTCATATGTGTCATAGTAAGTCCCAATATTTTTAGGGTTTTGTTTAGTGGGGAGAGGGTTGTTGTTCAGAAAAACTGTTGGGTGGAGTGAAGATTGGTGAGTCTGTAGTTAGGAGGAGGATGGAGAATTTGAGGGAGGATGCAGTCATCTTCACAGAGAGCAGCTGGCAGCTTAATTGCTGTAAGGCCTTGGGTATGTTGTGTGGCTATTTACGTCTGAATGCTGGGAAATGAGACTGATGTCATTCCAGGCATGTACAAGTTTGTGATTTTGTGGTAAATACAGGTCTACAGAAAAGATTGAATAGGAGGAGAGAGAATGGAACTTGTGGGCCATTGTAATTCTAGTAGAGTGGGAAAGATTGTTTTTGTGTAGGACTTTAACAGTTGGTGAGAAAGTTAGCGAGCCATTTTTTTATTATTTTTAAATTTGTAAGATTTTTGAATAAGAATGTGTGTGGAACATTGTCAAAAGCTTTGTTAATGTTGATTGCTGTGAGTACGGATCTGTGGGATGGGGATTGGTTGAAGCCATTGATGATGTGTTGGGTGAGGGAGGTGAGGGTTGTAGTTGTAGAGTGGTTGCTTTTAAATCCGTGTTGGAAATCTGGGGGGGTGATGAGGGGGAGATTTTGTTTAATATTAGTTTCTCTAGCAGTTTACTAATAGAGGAGAGAAGAGAAATTAGGCGATAAGAGGAGGGAGTTGGGGTCTTTTTTAGGTTTTAGTTTTGGGAGTATGAATGCTTGTTTCCAGATTGAGGGTATATAATTATATACTATAATATATATAAAGTCTAAAGCGGAGCGTCGTACCCCAAATGGTCGGCTTCAATTCACCCCAGAGGTAATGCAGCGTCTGAGCGTAAACGTTTGTTGAGCGGATCTCAGAGATTCTTTCGGTGATTATATCCCTATGTGTGGGGAAGAAAGAATTGCACACATCGTATGTCCTGTGTGTCAGAATGCGACTAAGGGACGGGGATAGTTATTGGCTGCCCACTACCACCTATCTCTTTGCTAGGAGTGCTGATGCATGCCTCGGAGATGGTCGTGATCGCCGTAAACGGCCGTCTAATTTTCGGCGAAATTGTATGAATCGTATGGGTACATGGAATGTCAGAGGAATAAATGTTGAAGAGAAGAGGAGAGAGATGATGGATGTATTTAGAAAGGGCAAATTTGATTTGCTCGCTGTGACTGAAACAAAGATGAATAGAAACAGTGAAAATGAGTGGTGTGGTGTGAAATGTGTGTGTGTTGGTGGAAAGGAATCAGAGGGAGAGAGAAGAGGCGCAGTTTTGATGAATGACTTGTAGTGAGCTATGGTAGACTTTGTGTGTGTGAGCTCCTAGAATTCTAATTGTTAAATTCTAATGTTGAAAAGGTCAAAGTATGTGTGGTTGTGACGATGGTCCATCTGAAGGAAACGTTGAAGAGAGTAATATTTCTGGGATAATCTAATGATGTTTTGGATGGGGAGAGTAGGAGCTTCAGATTGATAGTGTTGGGGGACCTCAATGGTTTTGCATAGGTGATCAAAAAAAGGATGGTATAACTGGTGGTTTTGGGGGGTGTCGGGAGAAAAAATGAGAATGGTAGGAAGGTGATTGATTTCTGTGAAGAGAGAGGTATGTAAGTAATACTTTTCTTTAACACAAGAGTATCCATAAGTATACTGAGTTGGTGTAGGGTATCGATGAAAATTATGATTGATTTTGTGTTGGTGAAGAAGATGTTGAAGTATGTGTCGGATGTTAAATCAGTGAGGGGTTTAGGAATGGGATTATCGGATCATTATGTTGTTCTATGTAAAATTAAGTTAGTGGGGGCCTGGATGGAGAGGAAGGTGATACGGAAGGAAGTGGGTAAAATTAAGAGTGAGAAGCTAAGTGAACAAGGTAATAATGATAAGTATGTAAGAGCGCTCGCAAGTAAATCAGTTGAATGTGAACAAGTTGAAACTGAACAAATCTGGGAGCAAATGAAGGAAGCAATTGTTAGCAGTGCCAAAGAAGTATGTTTATGTGCTAAAGTAGGAAATAAGAATGTTAACAGTGAGTGGTGGAATGAAGAGGTGATGCAAACAGCAAAAGAAGGGCTGGAACAAACAACAAACGCAAATGTGATGAAGTTTCAAAAGAAAGATGTTTGGAATTATATAAGGAGAAAAAAGAAATACTAAAAGGTGCATACGTAGGAGAAAAGAAGAGGTAAATGAACAGTTTGGAAGGAATATGAATTGGGTCTTACAGGGGAATAGGAAGCTCTTCTGGAAGGAAGCACGAAAGGTTAAGAATAAGGGGAACCTGCTCAGAATAATGAATAGGGATGGTGTTTTTGTAACTGATGAAATAGATGTGAGGGGAGTATGGAAAGACCACTTCGAAAATCTGTATAATATTGACAGTAATGAAGAGGTGATATTGAATATGTGTGGGTTTGATAGTACAAGAAGGAATAGGTATTTTGGGGATGAGTTTATTAGCAAGGAGGAGGTAATAGGTAGAGTGAGAAAGTTGAAGAATGGTAAATCTGCAGGTATAGAGGAAATTACTGGTGAAATGATCAAGAATGGAGGCGAGATGGAGATTGATTGGATCTGGAAGTTGTGTAATAAAGCGTTTATGGAGGGTATAGTTCCGAGGGATCGGAGGAGAGCAGTAATAGTACTCTTATATAAGGGTAAGGGAGATAAAGGGAACTGTAGAAGTTATAGGGGAATTAGTTTATTTAGTGTTGTTTAGGAAAGTTGTGAATGTCAGGAAGGGGGCTGGTGCAATTAAATTGTTGGTGAATGTAAAGGGACTTGCACGACTACAAAGTTGCAACCACTGTCTCGGGGTATCTTGACACGATATCCATTCACCGTCCCATAAGTTATAGGTAGGTGTGAAAATTTTTCATTTTCACTCACCTTCGTTGTTTCAGTAGGGAGATTTGGCTCTTCACCTGACCCATTCAGACTTTATCGCCATTCTTGAAAACTCCGGATGCTACGCAGTGTTTTTCCCTTCCTCCTTTTGCTTACTGAAATTATTCTGTCCTCTACCACTATTGTTGAAATATGGAGGGGCTTTGCAATCTCTGGCGAGATGCCCTCTCTTTGAACACCTGTAGCAAGTGACCACAGCCCTGGGCTCACTGCTACTGCGACGATGTTCTTGTCTGTCGCTGTTTCCACTACTGCTCTTTTCTCCACTGTTATTTGGTCGTGATGCGCGTTGGCCATTACTTTTATGATTATCATTCTTATAATTGTGATTACCTCTCGATCTAATTATGTGTGTGATTATTATTCTGTGCGTTACTAGATACAAATTTCAAATGATGGGCTTCCATGTAACTTTCTGAACTGACAATGATTTCTTCTAGTACTTTCTTATTTGTCTCCTTTAAATACGTGGCAAGTTCTTTTGGGACTGTATTAAGATACTTGTCTATTGAGAAAAATTCTATCAGATCATCAGGAGTCATCTTTACTTTAGCCGCGGCAATCCATTTTCTTAGGGCCTCAATAATCTTTTGAAGGTATACCCTGGGATTATCATCCTCAGTAGGATTCATACTTTTGTATCTGGCACCATATCCACTTTCCGTGAGATCGTACCTTATCAACAGGGCTCTCTTCAAGTTATCGTAACTTTTCAACTCTTCAACAGTCAGATTGTTGAAAACAATTGTGAGGTAAAATTTTCATTATTGTTGTGCTGATTTGATGCTGTGTAAGGGAGAGTGACGAAGGAACATCTGATAATTGTCTGGAATAGTAGTAGCAGTAGTAGAGTTAGATCACTAGATCAACAGTACAATTCCAGTAGTCGTAGTGGTAGATAACGTGCACCAGAGCGAATTAACTTGTAATCTCTGCAGCAGCATAGTAAAATTTTCAAACGTAAAATTGGTTGTTAGAGTTTCGGAATTTAGACCCTACATTGCTATAAACATATTTCACCTTCTCTTTCACAAACACTTACTCTCTCTTGTCATCATTTTTTTTTTCTCATTAAATTTATAGTATTATAATATTACTGATATAAATGATATAATATTTCTTGCTTAACCATTATGAGTTTTAATGGGGGTGAGAATGGTGGTGATGATGGAAAGAGGGGTGGCACCTCCACCTACTCAAAGCGATATGTTATTGTTCATTAGAGAGATAGAAAGGAAGAAAGATAGCAGAGACCTAGCTTTAGCTTGGGGTCCTCATAATGTAGAGCTTGCAATAGATTCTCCTCTTTAGGAATTTAAGTACCTTAAGGAAGAAGCTGCGTTGTTGCGTGCGCAACAACAACCACAACAGATACAGCAGCCTGCTAGGGTTGTTCCCAGCGCTGCTGTTCCAGGCACAACATCTTTTGAGCACAGACCTCTCGATGATGAATTTCAGTTCTCATTTAGGTTCTCCAATAATAGTGATGTCAGAGCAAACTTTACACTCCTACACGACAGTACATGGATACGGAGTGTCACCCATTGACGCAGTTTTTACACAGCCGACTGACGTGACTTACGTTCAGACGACTATGAATTCTTCTTTCCAAAGTGAAGGTATTTTTGACCCTTTGACTTCTAGTGTTTCTGCAACGCCTATGCCTATTACAGCTGCAGTTTCGGCACCAAATTATCATGGAATAGCTGGTCTTTCGGGACAACAGGATAACCGACCTTATTTTCCGCCGCCACCTGCAACATACACTAGTGCAGACAATCATAGACCACTGCAGTTCTATGCTCCTTCAAGATTGGACTTTTTAGAATGACACATGATGTTTATGTTACAATCCATATTGTATCTGGCTGAAATAGCAAAGAATTTGCGGAAGGTCAAGGTGGTAGATCCGGGAAAGTTTAAATATGAAGCTGACCAGGATTTGGTCAGTTATCTAGCAGTCTTCGAACAATACTGTTCATTTAATTACCCCAACTCGCCACATCAATGGTTGCGTTTGTTGGGTAGACAGCTAGAAGGTTCTTTTCTTCAGCTGTACAATTTAATAATTAAAGATGACAGAAATTATGGCTCAGTAAAGGAAACATTGCTGGCTTGGTTTCAACAGAAAGAAAAATGGAAGAATGAGCACAAATTGAGAGCTTATCCTTCAGCTTACTGGACACCAGGCGAGAGTATTCGTATGTATGCTCTTTGTCTGGAACATATGGCTAGAAAAGCATATCAAGTTTTAGAGATTAGAGAGCATGATTCTCTAAGAACAGCTTTTCTCCTTAGTCTACCCCCTTATTTGGAAAAACGGATATCAGAATACATCAAGCAAGTAGAGGAGGATAGTACCGAATGTGTACCCTGGAGCAAGATTGTAATTTTGGCAGATTCTTTCAATCGTGACTACAGTAAGGGTAAACCCACAACAGCAGGTTCCAGTAATAACTAACTATGCTTCAGATAACCGGAAATCTGATCAATCAAAGACTGACCTTGACTCTACAATAACAATAGACATAGTGAATCCAGGTTGGTCTGATGTTCTTCAGAATACTCATCGTAATGGGCAAAAGTCTCACAATAATGGGAAAGCCTATAATAATAACACTAATCAGAATAAGAAAACATATCCCTCATCCACTAACAGTTCAAACAGTTGGTATTACAGAGACACACAGAACAGTAGGTGATGCAGCTACAATAATACACAGACACATACAAATGGCAATGAGAACACTAACAGAAATCACCTCTGTTGGGATTACTGTGAAACATTGGGCACACAATGGATGAATGCTACAAGTACCTAGGAATATGCAGTTATTGCAGAAAATGGGGACATATTGAACGCAGATCCTTAAGATCTCCTCCAAGAACAACACAAACAAATTCTGGCAGAGTGTGTCTGTTTTGTAAGGCCCACATTCCGGAATTAACTGTAAACATAGAATGCCACTGCACAATCAGACTCAGAGGTCGCCTACACAAAACAGATCACCACAGGCCTCTGCTTGAAACAGAAAACACAGTAATTCCCCACGAGCGGACAATACACACCAGCCATGGACTAATACTCGTGACCCTCCGCTTCCACCGCGAAAATTCCTGGATCCATGCAATTGGTGCAAGAAGTCGCACTACAAAAGACATTGCATGGGATCATCAGAATCTACACAAGCAGCTTTAAACACCAACTCTCCACGGAATTGAGCCTTCCAGTGGAGAAGAGTTTACAGCCTATGTTGAACCTCATATCAGCTCCCTATGCAGAAAAAACAGTAGATGGTAGTAATAGTGCTAGTCATATTGTAGAAACTGTAGCGGTTAGTAGTAGTTCTAGTCCGTCTCTTACAGAAACAATAGCAGAAGTGATAGTCTCTCTCTTTTCAAACCAGTAGTGGTTATTAGTAGTGCAGAAACAGTAGCCATTAGCATTAGTGTCAGCCATCCTCATGTAGAAACCGTAGTGGTTAGCAGTATTGATAGGCACACTCAGGCTAGTGATACAGATGATGTGAAAGAGCTACTGAGTAGTGATATTTATCATGTTAATCTGAGTATAAATGCATACTCGGCTGAATATGCGGATGATATGGTCGTGAATATTAACCTTTGCCAAACGGACGTGGATCCGTTGATTGTTTGCGTGGCATTAAAGGATAATAGTTCCAATATTTATGAATGCCTAGTTGATAGCGGAGCAGTGGTTAGTCTTGTGAGTGCACAGGTCATATCAAGTTTGAATGACCCAGTAGAACTTTTTCCTGCAGCAGAAGTAGGGGTTAGGGCCATCAGTGGGTTTGGTTGAAAACTGGATTCCGATTGAACATTATGTAAACTTTAAGTTAAGATTTCAGGGTGGTTTTATAACTCAACCAACTGAATTCTTTATAGTTCCTGCAAAATATATGGAATTTGCGTTAATATTGGGGACTCTGTTTTCCTCTGGTATTTTTCGTTTGGTGCGCATTAACTTCCCTTGTGGGTTCCTGATTCACTGAGTGCTTTGTCACTCTCCCTTACATCCTCAGGTGAAACCATTCAGCCAACTGCTCTGAAACAGTATCTAAAAACTTTCTTAAAAGCGCTTTCAATTCATCTATACCTTCATTTCCATACTTCTTTCTTGCAAGTGTCTTTAGCCTATGAGCATAAGTATCTAAATTCTCATTTTTCATTATTCTTGCTTTTTCAAAATCATCCTTTCTCTTAAATCTAATACTTCCTCTTATTCTTGCCACCTGATCACATACACGTTCTTTCACCACATCATACTTTACTGGACTCACACTAGTTCCTTCGTATAGAACTCTAAAATTCTACATTCCATACACTCTCCTAGCTCTTTTGCCCAATAACCTGGGTGATCTGGGTACTTATACCTACAATAGTTTTCAAACCCATCAAAAAACTCATTTACATTTATATTGCTATAAACTTTAAAGTTTTCTCTTCAAGGAACCTCTCATATCAAAATTCCATTATGCACTTCCACACTAGAACTTTCACTATCAGATTCAGACTCCTCTTCATAACTCCTGTATTAATTCTTACTTTGTTCTTCTTTCTCATATGCAAGGAATCATCTGCACTAATACATATTTTTGGCTTTTTTTCTTTCCTTATAGTCTATCTTAGTTTCCTACTTATCTGCTTCTTACCTGGTTTTCTCTCCTTTTAGGATTACATTCTCTTTTACAATTTTTTATCCTTAGGAGTTAAATGCGTTTTTCTACTCTCTAAATCACAGTCTCCAAACCTCCTACAGCTCCTTCCTGCCCGCCCATTCTGGAAACTATTCACATTCAGTCTTTCCTCAATCAAATCCATTCTTAACAACTCTGCATTATCTCCTAACTCTCTCTCTCTCTCTCTCTCTCTCTCTCTCTCTCTCTCTCTCTCTCTCTCTCTCTCTCTCTCTCTCTCTCTCTCTCTTTCTCTCTCCACTCCCTCTCTCTCTCTCTCTCTCTCTCTCTCTCTATCTCTCTCTGTCTCTCTCTCTCTCTCTCTCTCTCTCTCTCTCTCTCTCTCTCTCTCTCTCTCTCTCTCTCTCTCTCTCTCTCTCTCTCTCTCTCTCTCTCTCTCACAGCCTTTGCAACCTCAGATTCTCTATTAACTTATACTTCTCCATCTTCGCAAACTTTCTCTTTGCACCTCAAAAGTGTCTCTGTTCGGGCGCCAAAAAGTATGTCACAGATTTTTCTTCAGACAAAAAAAAAGAAGCTTAGGGCACCCTGAGGTGCATGAATAAGATTTGAGACCTACTAGCTAACCTAAAAAAAAATCTATACAGCTAAACTGACAATGGTTTACAAAAATGAAAACAATAAACTACTACCTTTTAACTTAGGTGACTTCTTTTTTTCCTGCTAATTCTCTTTGTTTCTAATTACATAATGAGAGGTTTTTGCTCCCCAGGAAGCAAAACCATGGAAAAATAGCAGTTGGCTGATGAAGCATGCGGCAGGCAGAGGCTAGCAGCAGCAAATGATTTGGTGGTAAGTGTGGCTGGTTAGTCACTCACAACACATTCAAAGGCCGCAATTATTCAATTCTTTGGAAAGTTAGTAATTAAAAGAAAATAATACATTTTATTTTGTGTGCATGTATATATACAGTATATATATAATACAATAATCTTCAAACAGCATCTTCAGGAACAAGCAGTAAAAAAAAAATAAAGAAAAGACCTGTGGACATATTTACAAAAGATTAGAGAAAAGTTTTTAAACAAACTTACATAGGTATGTAAATAAAACATTCCAAAAAAAACTTATAGGCTCATTTTATAAAAAATACCAGAGGAAGAAACAACGCAACTCAAAATAAGCTTTAAATAATATTTTTAATCAACATAAGTAAAATATTTATTTAGTTGTATCACAGCAAAAAAATATCCGCACAATAAAAATAGAGGTCAAAATACCCTACTCATCCAGCTGAGTGAGTGGGAATAATAATAATAATAATAATAATAATAATAATAATAATAATAATAATAATAATAATAATAATAATAATAATAATTAAGAGGAAAAGATAGGTTGGAGGAAAACCTTCTACTGGATATCCAAACCCTTGAAATAAACCACAATATATATAACATTATATATATGTATACATACATATATGTATACTTGCTTTAACTCCATATATATGTATATATATAACCACTTTATAAAATATAAAAGATTATTTCCATATATATGCATATATATACCACCACTCACGGGCAGAGCTAATCTAGGAGGTGGTGTACATTACGTTCAAGCAGATGAAGCCCTAGCCAAGGAGAGAATAGCTGCATTCTCCCACGACCAGTTAGGAGCTTGGACCCCTCACTGTTTGGCAGGAATTGCTCCACCACTGAACTACCGGGCACACAGTATATATAAATATAAAATATGAAAGAGGAAAGAAAAATATATATATACACATGTACATATACATACATATACATACAAATACAATACACATATACACACAAATATATATATATGTACAAATATATTTATAAATTAGCATCAGTAACAATATTAGAATTACTAACACTATTATTATCGATAACATTAATACTAACCTCAATTATTAACACTCACTATTGCTTTCATTAACACTAGTTTATCACTATTAATTTTATATTATTATTATTATTATTTTTGTGTGTGTGTATTATTATTATTATTATTACATGCCATTATTATTATTATTATTATTATGTGTGTGTGTGGCACAAATTATTACCATCACTTTATCATTACTAATACTAGTTTATCACTAATTGCTGTATTATTACTAGTGGCATTGGGTGTAGAGTGAATTCAATCTCTCTAGCAACCACACTATGCATTTCGAGCAGAAGCCCTCTTGTTGGAGTCATACAGAAAATAAAGAAGATTCAGAGAGATGTCATGACCACACAGTTTACAACCTAAATCAGATTTCATTTGATCAAATTAAAACAGTCAATGAAGTATTCAAATATAAATTTCCAAATTTTCAAAAGTTCATTATTTCAAATTTTTATAGCTTCACTGAAGAAATCATAATGTTATTTAAATTCTAAAAGTTGAAATAGAATTTCATTTAATCCAAAATATTTTTTTGAAAACATCAAAAATTTCAATATTCTTCTCTTTCAAAGTCTTCTCCTATGTTATTCCATCCACAACCTGACAACACAATAGCTTGTCAAGACCTCATGATAAGTGGCACTCTTGCAGCCCCTTCTGATTTCTTTCTTCACTTGTTTTACCTTTCTTTTCTGATTTTTTTTCTGTTTGTTGTTCCAACCTACCTCTCCAAAGTCTGAATATATATATATATATATATATATATATATATATATATATATATATATATATATATATATATATATATATATATATATATATATATATATATTATGTTACATCGTATAATACTGCTGCTATGCTATAGCATACTACCTATAGTAATAATTAGCTTAAGACGCTAGATGGAATATTATAAATAATGAAGCCTTAGGTATGAAATCTTGAGGATTACA
Source organism: Trachelipus rathkii (assembly GCA_015478945.1). Taxonomy (NCBI): domain Eukaryota; kingdom Metazoa; phylum Arthropoda; class Malacostraca; order Isopoda; family Trachelipodidae; genus Trachelipus; species Trachelipus rathkii. The sequence goes on from JABUQX010142269.1 coordinate 14,311, forward strand.
GCAAATAAATAGGAGGTAAAATCAAAATAACCAAGTTCATAAATAAATCACTTTTAACAATAAATTAAGGCATGAGCTTTCATTCTAATCGACCCCCCTTTCTTTCGATGCAGTTCCTCTTTTTTTTTTATACTAAATAAATAAATAATAAAATTAAAAATTAAAAATTAAAATATAAATATCAATAAAGTTTTTGGACAAGATTTTTGAAAAAAGGTGAGGAGGGTAGTATGTTAGTCATGATGGGATCTATTTGAAAGTCTTTTTTTTGTATATTGAAATTATTAGAGTTATTTATGCAAAAAGATTCGTAAATTTTCTAAAATTTACACTGACTCCCGTCATGTGAAACTCCACACAAAGCAGTATACAATGAATTCGAACAGCGAAGCTATCCCACTACTCACCGTTCGCAGTGGTTTCGGACCCTCCTCTAGGTCCTCTTCCTATCGATCCATTGGAAAATGACCTGGGCACAAACCACCCTACTGGTTATTCCTACGAGGAATGGCTTCCTTCTTGTGCGTGCCATCTCATTGAGACAGTTCTACACTGAAAGCCTTGACATAATGTATCCACCCCCCGATAAGGTCAAGTTATATATATATATACCTTTCTTTATATATATATATATATATATATATATACCTATAAAAAATCTTTTTGTGTGTGCAAATAAGTTTTTAGGCCTCGGAAGGTAAACGATTACTTTTTATTTTGTCAAGAAACTTTATTATTTTTAAGCAAAGAAGATATATTCCAATATTAGTGGAACGCCTTAAAGGTGCTAAGTTTATAAAAAAAATTAATAAAAATCATAACATAAAAGGAGCATACAAAAATTTATTTCATCCCATAAGCTGAATTCTGTTACAAATCCTTTAACTAGTTTTCTAAAATTTTTGGCACAATCTTCAACAGAAATTAAAAAAATCTTTTAAAACAGATTCATAAAATTTGACTATTTTAATCCAAATTTTAATACAAAAATTAGAAAATAATACATATTGTCAAAAACTATTCTTGGTCCTATGAAAAATTAAGATTCATTTAGTAACATAAAAAAAAAAGAATAAGAAACTTTAAAAATTATTTTTAAATTTTCAAAAATAAATTGTAAGTTGAGAATGTTCTGGTGGTTGAAGTGTAGTGGGAGTGTATGTTATATTATAAGGTCCAATAGCCAGGGACATGAGTGACAAATCCCAGGGGGTGGAGAGCTAAAAAAAAATGACAAATGGGGGGGGGAAGAAAAAATGGGGAGTGATTTGCGTAGTATTGCTTTATTTCGTTTACTGCTTTTATAAAATATTATATTACAACAAAGTCCAGGAACTAGTGCGAAAATTCTCATTATTATTATTATTATTATTATTATTATTATTATTATTATTATTATTATTATTATTATTATTATTATTATTATCATTTTTATTATCATTATTATTATTATTATTATTATTATAATATTTTTATTTTTTTTTATTATTATTATTATTATTTTCATTATTTTCGCAGTTCTTATCATTCTTTATTTATTTTAGTACTACCATCATCCTTATTATTATTATTATTATTAACGTGGCTCTCATGACTATTTTATAAAACTTAAAAAGGCCAGGAAATATTTCACCAAAAACTTTACATTGAAAAGATGGAACTAGGTAAGGATCACAAGTGAAAATAAAAAATAAAAAAATCGAACACGAATCTGGAGCGAAAATAATATATATTTTCTTTGGAGTTTGGGAGGAAGTTTATGTAACAGCTGGGGGAAAACACAAGAAAATAAATATCAAAGAGTTTGGTTAAATTGAGTCCAAAACTCCCAGTTTCATTAAAATATAAATAAGGAAAATAAATCTTTAAAAAAAATTAAATTCAGACGAACTTTCAAAAATTTCAACGGCAATAATTATTACGATGGAAATGTAGAAGTTATGTTTGCGAGTAAAAATAGTTTTATAAATTCAAACAAATTTCAAAACTTACCGGAAATTCACAAAAGGAGGTAACTGTGTTTAAAAGAGAGGCGACTATACGGCAGAGCATCAGGCGTCAGAATAAGAATTTTGAAAGGAACAAGAGATTATCTCAGGGTGAAAAATAGGGGGTGGAAGAGAGGGGGATGATTCGAGCTTCAGTTTCAAGTGATAGGGAAGTTGAAAAATAAATATGATAGGAAAAAGTAAATAGTTAAAAGGACTTTGAATAC
>JABUQX010142270.1:0-17056 GCA_015478945.1 Trachelipus rathkii
GCCATACCCCACATTGAGGTGGGGAAGGGAGGGGTGGGGAAGATTAATACAGGATCGACTTTAGGGTAGGGAGAGAGGAATACTAATATATAGTAGTCTGATAGAGTTGTGTGTCGAAAGAAGAATGATAGTGGGGAATACTTGGGTTCAAAAAAGTCTTAAATCATAAGTATACATGGAAGAGTGAAATAACGGGGGGGAGGGCGGTACTGGATTATGTGTGTGTAAATGGGAAGGATAGAGGTAGATTATTAGATGTAAATGTATTTAGAGGGGCGGGGGGGGATATGGATCACTACTTGGTGGTTGCTAGGATAAGGGTGGGAGGAGAAGTGACAGTTAGGGAAAGGGGAGAAAAAAAAGAGGAGAGTTGAAGTGATAAGAATTGGAAAGAATTGGAGGAGGCCCAAGGAGGTGTAAGAGGAGGGTTTTGGGAGAAAGTGGGTAATCTCGGTGTAAGAGGCAGTGAGGGACGGAATTGGGGAGGAGTGGAGAGTGGAAGAGTTTTAAGGCGAGAGTGTGAAGGGAGCTATGCAGAAAGATGTGGAGTAAAAGAAAGGGTGGGTGCAAGCCTACAGGAAGGGAGCTGAATGGTGGGTGAGGAGGTGAAGAGGAGAGGTGGTGAAAAGAAAGGAAAAAGAGGAAGCTTATGTGAAATGGATGGATTTGGGAAGTAGGAGAGAAGATAGTTGGGAGGAATATAGAAGGGTTAGGGTGGTGGAAGCAAAGGGCGAGAGAGAAGAGCAAAGGAATGGTGTAGAAAAGTGACGAAAAATTTTGAATCGCGGGGAGTAAGATGTTCTGGAAAGAAGTTAATAAAAAGGAAGAGAAAGAGAAGGAGGGGTTACAGAGGGTTATAAAGGAGAGATATGAGATGGATAGGAGGGAGAGGATATGAATTAGAGGGAAGAGGTGGGAGATATGTTTAGTGGACTATTGAATGAAGGTGGAGGTGTAAGTAGGGAGGAGAGATATGCATAGGAAATTTGAAGGATGGGGGGAATGAAGAGTGGGAGGGGAGGGGGAGGATGAAAGAAATACAAATGGAGGAAATTATTAGAGCCTTGAATAAAGGAAAAAAGGAAAAAAAGGAAGTCCGCAGGTCTGGATGGAGTGAGAATGGAAATGTTGCAGAAGGGGGAGAGCACGGGAGTGGAAGGCCTGGCTGCACAGTTACTCAGCACCTGTTGGGAGTGGTGGTGGCTACAGGAGGGTTGGGGAGAGATCGTTGTTTGGTTTTCAAAGAGGAGAAAAGTCAGATAGATCACTAAATATAAATTATATCTATCTTTCTTTTTAGTGTGTTAAAGAGAGAAGGGGTGTGGAAGAATACGTTCTAGAAATTAAGCGTTTATAACCCAGCAGGAGAATGGGGGGGAAGAACAAGGAAGGATTTAGGAGGAGAAGAGGGTCAGTGGACCTGATGTTTGCTAAAGATGCTTGTGGAAAAGTAGCATAGAGAGGAAGGGAGAGTGCATGGTGTTTTTCTACCATAGATTTGAGAGAGAAACATGTAATTCTGGAGTAGAATAAGGGGTGAATTGTGGAGGGTGTTGGAGGAAAATGGGGTGGGGGTATTTAGGGAAGCAGTATTGGGGGCTTTTATAGGAATGTCATTAGTGTGAGAGTGTTGGGGAGGGGAGGTGAGATGTTGCAGACTGTTGCCTGGATTGGGGCAGGGTGTGTAATCATTGGCTATTCAATTGTATTTATAAGGAAGTATATTTTGCAGAGAAATGAAGTGGGAGGAATTTACAGGTAGTGGAAAATCAGACCATTGAAGTGAACATGATACTGTTTATGATGATACTGCCTAGTGTCAGTAGAAACCTTGGAAGGAGCTGGTCATTTAGTGAGAGTTTAGAAGATAACAATGGACAAAGGGGCTCCATAAAATAAATCCAGGTAGGCCAAAGTGTTAGTGTGTTTGAGAGGAGGAGGAAAGTGAGGAGGGGAGGGGGTTAAAAGAGGTTAGAGTAGGGGGTGTAGTATTGGAAGAAGTAAAGATTTTTAGATATTTAGGGATGGATTTGGGTAAGAGAGGAGGGATGAAGGAGGAGATAGAACATAGAGTAGGAGAAAGAAAAGGAATGAGAGCTTTGAGTAGTCTGAGAGAGAAATATGGAAAGGGGGGATCTATCACAGAAAGTTAGAAGCCATATTTAGAAATATGGCACCAGCGGTGTTGTATGGGTGTGAAACGTGGAGGTTGAATGCCAGGTCCAAGGAAGAAGTTTGATATATTTGAGATGAAGAAGGGTTGAGAAGCGGGTGGTTTGTGGGGTTATAGCAGAAAGGGAAAGGATTAGGGACAATTTGTGAGAGGAGAGATGTGATTGGGAGGAGCAGTCTAGTGGGAAAGCTGAAGGAAGGGGCTATTAAAAGATGGTATCATGGGCATTAGTGAAATATGGAAGGAACAGAGAGTGTTTGAAGAAAGAGGTTTGGGAGGAGATGGAAGGAGAGGAAGGGAGACCCAAGAAGAGAATTTGGAGTGATCAGATGGAATAAAGGAGATGTTTGGAGGGGAGGGAGGATGAGGAGGAAGAGGGTAGGGTGCTGGCGAGGGATAGAGTGACAAGTGCATGGAGAGGAGGTGGGTGAGGGCGAAGATGAAGGGGGGGAGTGTGAATGAGGGAGGCTGTACGTACCACTACCCTGCTATTATTAGAATCAGTGAAATATAATAATAAATAATAGAATACTTATATATATATATACCCACTTATATATATACACCACTATATATATATATATATATATATATATATATGAGAAAAGAAAAAGAGAGAGAAAAAAAAATTTAAATATATTTTTTTTCAAATATTAGAGTTTATTACACTGATGCCCTTTAAATTATGTATTTTGTCATCAATATATTAAATTTCTATAATCGTCCCATCTACTAATATATATATATATATATATATATATATATATAACATAACTATATATATATATTATATATATATAAATATACTTTTATATATATATTTTATATATATATACATATATATATATTCTATATACTCTTATATATATATATATATATATTCATATCTATATATATTTTATCTTCTCATGACATTTTTCAGATACCAGGAGCACATGATCAGAGTACAGATCTAAATACTCTGACCAATACCGTACAGTACAGGAAATTTTTGCCCGTTACCAGTATGATACCGTACTTTTATCCCTATAGAATTGGGCTATATATATATATATATATTAACTCTTACCTATATATATATACTTACTATATATATATATAACTCTATATCATATATATATATATATATATATATATATATATATCTCTATATATATATATATATATATATATATATATATATATATATATATATATATATATATATATATATATATATATATCTTTATATATCGAAAGTACTGTTTAATGAACCAATATTCTCACACTGCGGCGGTACCCAGGCCGTAGCTCGCGAGCAACTATCGTTTAATTGTGGCTAGTGGATTCAGATTTATCACGTTTATTAAAAATAAAATAGTTTTAAAAATTATATATATATATATATACATATATATATATATATATATATACCTATATATATATATATATATATATATATACTCTATGCTATACTCAATACTCCAACTGAAAAGGCAATCTCTTATTTTCTAGCTCTCTAACAGCCTGGGCGTTCTTGCATTCCTCCTTCTCTCTCAGACGTCTATATATATCTTTACATAAATTCACATTTGATCTGGTGCATGGGCTTCTGAGACCAGTTAGGAGACGGATGGCATTCACTCGCAGTTTTGGAAGAAAATGCTTTACGTGCTTCGCCCTCAGCTATATTCTCTATGTCTCAATACTAGCATTCCCTGGTGTTATGGGCTTAGCAGCATATGTCCAATCTTTTCTCCCGAAAAAGGAAGCGCTCTGATCCTTCTAGCTATCGTCCTATAGCTCTCACTTGGCATTCTATCCCCCAACGTCGCTGACGGAAAGCCCTTCTCAACTCTCACTTCTTAGAATATCTGGAATCTCATTCTCTTCTTTCCGATCGCCAGTACAACTTTCGGCGAAGGTCTACTGGCGATATACTTTCCTATTTAACCGATTTATAGTTTTCCGCTCTTAGGAACTACGGGGAGACTTGCGTGGTCGCGCTTGACTATCCAAACAATTTGACCGGGTATGGCACGTCACTGCTCTCCAACCCTCCTTTGGGTTTTTCCTTCTCTTTGCTTACTTATGTCTAGCCTTCTCAAGTAGCTCAATATCGGCTGTGGTTGATGGAGCAACTTCTTCTTCTTCTATAGTGCTGTTCCTCAGGGTTCGGTCTTATCCTACTTTATTCCCTGCTGCATTGGCGATACTTCTCACCTACTTCTATAACTCCATCCACTCTGCGATGACTCTGACCTTCTTCATTCTTTAACAACTGTTCTGCACTCCCTCTTTGCTACTAGAATTACCTCGTCTTAATCTTTCGATTCTATTCTCGCTGATCTAGATAATAGGGAGAATTTCCGATGGGGTCGTCTCAACCTGTGAAATTCAATTCTTTAAGAACCCAACTTCTACAAATCTCTCTCTAAAACACCTTTCCAACTTTTTCCTGTCTCTTTATGTGTTTCTCTCTAAATCTGTTGACAATATAAACATCCTTGGCCTTAACATAAACAAAAATATATCTTGGAAACCTCACATCAGTTGCTAAAATGGCCTCAAAAGAAGCTGGGAGTTCTGTTTGGACTGCTGCGAGACTTTTTCTCTTCTCAGTTACTCCAGCTATACAAGAGATTGTCATCAGATCTTGCAGGAGTCTGCTGTTCTCATATCTGTGAGGCTCTGAAGACTGCCCTACAAACTTTGGACAAGTCAGTCAAGGCCAAAAGGCTTATAAGCTGTCCTGTACTTTCCAGTTCATGACCCTCTATCTTTTAACGATGTTTGGTGCTTTATCTCTTTCTTTGTTTGATTACCGCAGACGGCGGAGAACTTATGCTGCGCATATACCTGCCACCACCTTCCTTATTGTGTATTTCGTGAAAAAGGGGGTGCTGTCATCTCTTAGAGTTTATTGTAGTATTGGTAACTCCAGGCTAGTTCGCTCGCGGTGCTCCCTTCTTTCCTGCCACCACCTCTGTTCTGTGGAACTCTCCTTGCATCTTCTGTGTTTCCTGCTTTTGAATTTAATCTCCCTCACTTTAAAGCCTGCGTCTGTGTGCTCATCTGCGTAATTTGCTTTAGTTGAAATTTTGTAGTGCAGCGCTCCCTCCTGAATAGGGCCTCTGCTCGTGAGTGGTGGTGAGCAAATATATATATATATATACTATATATATATATATATATATATATATATATATATACTATATATATATATACATATATATATATATATCTATATACTTATATAAAACTTCGTTCGTTTTGTTTGTGCTTCTGAGGCGTAAGCGCGCTCGAGGATTTGCGTTGGTACTATCAAGCTGCAAAAAAATACGGTAAAGCTCTCCTGACGTTAGGAATTTCCCCTTAAATACTTTGCTTTAAAAGGTTGCTATTTCCCGTGCTCAAATTTAAGCACGTTCTTACGAAAAAATGTTAACAAACAAGATACAGGCGCGTGAAGTACAAAGGCCGTCTGGTCGATAAGACTCTCTGCAATAAATCAACTTTATACAAATCTAATTTCTTCGAAGCTGGATGACCACTACAAATAGTTGATCAATTATTTGTAATATAAACCATTTGTTATTTTTCTATTTATTCAACATCACTCTCTATCATAACAACTGATTCCAAATGTTCAAAAACAAGTAAGCCTGGCACAGAAATATGAAATCTGGATTAATGCTGAAAGGAAATTCTTACTTTAAAACTGGGTGACATTTCTTTTGTATAAGCATAAGCACAAATGACAAAGTATCTGCAAATTAAGAAACGAAAAAATAAAATTCATTCTATAGTAAACGCTTCGTATTATTATAATTATGATTAAAGGAGATACTAGAACTAAAGAAAGTGAACCTAAATCTAAAAACGATATAATGGGCTTTCTACTTCTGTTATCGCAGAAGCCACTAATACTTTTAGGGACAATTTCATATTTCTATCTCCTTTATTCATAATTGGGCCTAAGGCCCAGCATATACAAGCCTTTGTTATTTTTTGTTCAGTAGTTATGAGTTTTTCCAGAATACTTTCCTTAGTAGAGCATTTTTAGCACACAATCTATCCCTCTAACCTTTTGATAAACTTGTTTATTAGTTTACCGATAACACTTCTTTAAAGCTACACGATGTTCCTAAACTTCCTGTTTACGCTCGGCTTCAATACATTTCAATGATCTTCACTTTCAGATTAGAAAACATTTTAAACAAAAACTTTCCACAATGCAAGTTTCTTATGTTTTTTATTAACAACAACTCAATTATAGCAGTTTCTTTAAGATTAAAGGAAGCATCCCCATGAACTTGAGGTCACACATCGTTTACAAATATAAATGTGCCGACTGCAACGTCGACTATGTAGGTCAAACTTTACAAAACTATAAAGATGCGAGCCTTCAAACACATGGACATTTCCTTTACGAACTAATCTCCCATCACTCAACCAGCGGAAATTTAGCTGCAGCAAAGATCGCTATGAGCCTCAACCAAAATTTACCCTATATCTCTTAAAAATTCTCTCCATTCTTCAAAATGCTTTTACAGATGAAGAACTTAAAAATTTATAATCTTTATATATATATAAAAACACTTAAACCTACATTTAACATTTTTTGGCACTCCTGATTGCCTGAACTAATTTCCCAAATTTCGTGCAAAACGCGATTTCATATAAAAGTTACTTTTGTTTGCAAACAATTGGAATCAGCTTTTTGTGATGGAGCCATTAGTTAGGATAAACAAAATAAAATAAAAAATAACAATAAAAAAATAACATATGGTTTATATTACAAAAAAATTGATCAACTATTGTGATGGAATTGGCGATTTGCGGAAGAAGTGAATTTAAGTTGACGTTTAAATGAATGAAATATTATAGAATTCACGCAGACTTTAACGCGTCATTTTTATTTACATTTGTGCTTGATACTAAATTTAAATCTGGGGAAATAACAACCTGCTACAGATTAAGGGAAATTCCTTACCGTTTGGTAAGCATTTCTTACGATTTTGGACTAAGTTTAACACTTGAGGCTTAGAAAGTGGGCAATTTCTTTGTTTACAAAGGCACAAATGCAAAATAGCATCTATATTAACATAGAGTGAATTTAAAGATAGATACGGAGGTATAGACAAATTAACGGATATATATATATATATATATATATATATATATATATATATATATATATATAATATACTGCTATATCGAAATTAATTTAGAGACACAAAATGTGTGTTATCGGTTAAATGTATCGGCAAGAATTTTGCCGATACTCATTCTACCTCTCAAAATTCCCGATACCGATACCTCAAAAATCGACCGATACCACCGATACCGATACCGATACCATGGTATCAGTGCATCACTAATATATATATATATATACCGTAAGATGGGGTTACTTTGGCCACTTTCAAACTTTCTTTGCAAATATTAGAAAAAGTTTTAAAGTTAAATGAGATATTACACACTCAAAATATGGAACTGTATTAGGACTATACATACCTTGAATATTTTCTTGATCCATGCAGTAGTTTTTTCACAATGTCAAAAAAATAGGGTGGCTAAAGTTACCCCATGCATTGGGGCTATTTTGGTCAGCTGAAGTTTCTTTGTATTAACTTATAAATAAATTTAAGATTTCTTAATCCTACTTTGGGGTTACATTGGCTATTCCTTAAGCTAGGGATCCTTAATATTAATTTTGTTATTTACATTTTTTTTTCTAATTTTATATATCAAAAAAGACGGGTTCTTGGAAAACCCATTCCATAAATCTATTTAAATTAAAAAATATATATATATAACGTATATATATATAATAACATGCATACATAGGCATAATGTAACTAAAATTATTAAAATTAACCCCCAAATAAGGTAAAAAATGGTAAAAATAATTTGGGTTGCTTTGGCCACCCTGCCAAAGAAGCCCCACCCCCCTGCCAAAGTAGCCCCATTTTAATTTAAGGTCTGTATATGAACGCTGATTAATCAGGCATTCTATGCTCCCTTCCTAAGATGCTAAAGAGTAACATACATGAAAGCCATGTTTGTATGTCTTCCCAATTCTTCTGGGTGAACCTTAACAAAATGACTTCATTTTTCACGATTTTTCAACTACATTTTCTCAGTAGTAAAACAACATTTTTATTTTGTTATTTCTGACACCTAATGGTTCATTTTAGTAGTCAATTTTACTGGCTTTTAAAGGAAAAAAAATTAAATTTCCATCCTTTTTGCAAAGGAAATTTGAAAGTGGCCAAAGTAACCCCTTTTTCTTTGTATAAAATATATATATATATATATATATATATATATATATATATATATATATATATATATATATATATATAAAAAAACACAACATATATATATATATATATATATATATATATATATATATATATATATATATATATATATATATATATATATCAAGCCCATTTTCGTTTTTGCATTTGTGCTTGCGAAACGTAGAAATACTCGCGTTTGCGATTTGTTTTGTCAAAACTTACGAAAAAAACTGCAAAGAACCTCACCAAAGTAGGAACTTCCTTAAATCTGTAAATTATATTTCACGTCTTGCGAATTACTTTGATTCTTTGAAAAAGAAATGTAAACAAACAAAATAACAATTTAACTGCTTTAATTCATGAGAAATCACTTTACTTCTTTATTAAAATCTTTAAAATCTGTTTCTTCCAAATGGATAGCTCATCACAATAGTTTAGTCAATTATTTGTACAAACCATTGTTATTTTTATTTACTGTTTATTCCATGCATGCTCAACAATGATTAATTGTTTAAAACAAAAGTAAACTCTAGCATCGTGGTCAGTCGTTTTAAACGGAAGTGGTGCTAAAACTGTGTAGGCGGTTTCTTATCGTAGCACAATGAAATGACAAAAACAAAAAACTGATTAAGTAAAGCAAGAAAATATATTAAAATTGATTCTATCACCAAACGCTAAATATTATTACAATTGCCAGTTAAGAGATAGAACTAAAGAAAATTGAATCTCATGTAAGTATTAGTGGACTTGCTAGCTTCTATTTATCATAAGCCCACTAATACTTCCATGGGATAATTTCTTTATTTCATCTTTAATCATAAATTACCTTCAGGTCCCTATACACAGAAGCCTTTGTTATTTATTCTGATTGGAAGTTTTCCTGCGGAAGAGTCACATTTCTCCGTGAATTATAAAGCTTTGCCTTCTATAACCTTTTTGATGAAGCTTGTCTACTCTGTTCAATGCTTTGATTATACCCTAAAACTACTGCATATGATATTCCTAAACTTCCTGTTTATGCTCGGCTTCCCTATTGGACCCCTTTCCAATGATCTTTACTTTCAGATTAGAGAGCTTTGTCTTATAATAAAACTCACCCAACACCAATTCCTTATCTCTTTTATTAACTAACTTTAACTCAGTGGCAGTTTCTTTGGGTGTAAAAGCATCCCCATGAACTGAGGTCACACATCGTTTACAAACTAAAATGTACTTAACATCAAATAGCAGGTCTAAAACTCTACTAACTAAATATTTGACAACTTCAAACACAGCAGGTGACCTTTCGAACTAATCATCTCTTGAAGGTAGCTATAAGATCTGTGGCCTCAATAGGTTTTCGTATATCTCTTCTCCAAAATTCTCAATTCTTTAAAATGTAAAAATTGAAAACTTAATATTTGAATTTATATATAACATAAACCTATGCTATCTTGACTTCTTTGCTCCACAGTTACTGAACCAGTACTGTTCATTGCAAGCAGACACTGTTCTTACGAGAGTTTACTTGTTTTACCAAATAATATTTTTTTTTAGTTGTCACAACCACTCACAGGCTGGAACCCTATTCAGGGAGGGATTGTTTGCTTTATAAGTTCATCATTTGTACAAAATTACACCAGATGACACGAGCGCAGGCTTTAAAGTGAGGGGATTAAATTCAGCAGGACACAAGGTGAAGAGAATTCACAGAGGTGGCAGGAAAGAGGCTTTGGCAGACTGTACTGGATGCCAAGATCAAAACTCGTGCCAGACACGCATCCCTTGTGCTACAGGGCGTCGGCCAAAGGTAATTGTTTGCGGGTGTAAGTTCCCCTCAAACACCTGCCGCTGCGGTACTAAAAGAATAAAAGCATATATCCTTTTGCAAAGATGGAGGTCAAGTAAACTGGAAAATTTAAAGTTGGTTACCTTCTTTGGCTTTTTGCTATAAACCCTATATGTATATATATATATGTATATATATATATATATACTTTATATATATATATATATATATATATATATATATACTTTATATATATATATAATAACTAATTTTTCGAGAAAATCAATTTAAAGACAAAATGTGTGGTATCAGTTAAGAAAATTATCGGCAAAAATTTGCAAATACTAAATATTACTAAATACTACTATCTAAATTCTGATACATTATAAAAATCGACATTCCACCATTATAAATACCATATCAGTTGCATCTACTAATATATATATATAACCTTATATATATATATATATATATAACTACATATATATATATATATATATATCTTATAACCAATAACTAACTATATATATATATATATATATATATATCTATATATATATATATATATATTAAGGGATATTTTGAAATCATCATGAGTAAGTATTCATTGACTAATGCATCGAATATTGTTCGGCTTTTGCCGAACTATTCGGGCCGAATATTGAAACTATATAAACAATAAATTACATCTTATAAGAAAAGTTATTTCTTCATTGAAATTTTAAAAACTATTTTCCAAAAAGCCATATAACCAAATTTTGAAATAGCTTAAAAATCTTTGTCATTGTCAGATCTATGGGGCCTTTGACATTTTCAATATTTCCAAAAAACAGGAAATTCATTTAGTGATAGGATAATAGTTATTTTGGTAGCTGGGTATGAGAGGTGGCTTTGCTATGAATTTCATGTTTATTTACATGTTGCAACTATGCATTCACGATTCAATATTATGTCAAGTCTGTTCAAAGCTATTTTATTTACTTGCAAACATCTCTCATTTCACCATTCGGCAACTGACGGCTGCAAGGGCTTAAAACTTTACCGTGCAGCTGAATGTCAACAACTTATAAGTGTTCAAACACACACTGGAACAGAGCTTTTAGTATCTTCTTAAAGAGTGTTTAGAACAAAAAGGTTTATCCGCTATACCTGCTGAATGCAATCGAAAATAACAATCAGTAACAAAATTATTATACCAACAAACCTGTTTGACATCACTAAACAAGCATTAAACGTGGTAGTCGCTAGTAAGTCTTCTGTTTGGCAGCCAAATCTGTTTTTAAATAAACTAATAAAGCAAAACTTCAGTGGCATAGTATACACTCGTTGAAACTTAAAAATCAGCTAGAAAAAGACATCTAAGTTTCTATGTGATAAATGTTTGTGTGTAGTGTAGCTTTCTTAGATCTGCGATTCAAGCTAATTTTAACATGAATCAGATGAATCAGTAAAAAATACGGTCGTTGAGGCATGGAAAGAAATACATCCCTATTCTGACGATGATTCACGTAGTGGGGAAAGTGAAGCTGAAGGTTCCATTTTCACTTCTTTATTGGATTGTTTTAAAGAAATTGTGGCATCAAAATCGTCATACAGAAAGAAAGTGAGAGTGAAAAAAAGAAAGTCCCATTCTTCTGACTATGTGATTATTGTACATAAAAGTAAAAAAGATTACATGATTACATCAAAAATATAAACAAATATAAGTTGCCTACTTTGACCAGTGAAGACAACTGATATTCCCTTCCCAATTGGTGGAAAAACACTGGAAATAGTTTATGAATTTGAAAAGAGCTAGCAGGGCAAATACCTTTCAGCTCACCGTCATCAGTCGAAAGTGAAGAATATTTAGGGAGCAGATGTTTATGAAGGCACAAAGTAGTTATCCACAAGTAATTGCTAATGTTGTTATTTAACTATGACTATTCCAATGAGTTTAGTTTAATATCTTTACCTACGAAACTTTTCAATTTTCATTTAATTATTTTAGCTATGTGATGGTTTGCTATAGGTGAAATAGTTATTTACTTTTGTTTTATTACTTTGTATATGACACTGGTAAACATGAAATTTCTTGGTAGGGTTTACTTGGTGATTATTGATATTGCTGATTCCAAAAAATGTAATCGGTTTTTGCATATCACATCAATTTGTGAGATATTGTGTTTAACACAGATTTGTAAAATTTTATGATTTTTTCTAAGAGGGTCTATCACAATTATTGGGGATATATATATATATATATATATATATATATATATATATATACATATATATATATATATATATATATATATATATATATATATATATATATATATATAACTACTATATATATTGATATGAAAGGAAACAAATCACAATGATATGATATATGTCTTTGATAGATATGTTAAACATATAATACAACTATGAATAAAGAGTAATATGGGACAACAATGAATGTAATAGAAGGATTGGGTTTAGTTAATGTAAACATACCTACGATGGTAGTAACTTTCTCTTCGTAGACGATCTACTGTGCATGGCGTCTGGAATATCCCTCATCAAGCTCCAACAATAGTCAGCCATCATATTGATATCCCACTTGTCCTGGTAACGTCCTTCCATGAACTTTAGATCTTGATGGAAGCATTCACCCTGCTCATCACTAACATATCGCCTAGATTTATCGGAAATTTCCTTGGGTGAGAATGCAAGTGTGTGACTTCTCTCATTCTACATCAAGGTAGAAAACTGTCTAACTTGGTTCCTATTTGTTATTGTTCTCAGCTTTCCTGTTTAGAAAATTATTACCATCTGAAAGCATTCACGCTCTTGCCTCTAACCATTCATTGTTGCCTTAAAACTGGCATCTGAAAGGTGCTCTATGCTGGCAGACCATCAATATCTCAGCTTTTTCTTCTTTGTACTCAGACTAGGAAACGTTGAGCATATCTCTTAGGCTTGACTCACCAATCATGATCTAGGGCCTTCACAAATTGTTTCATCAAGCCAAGTTTTATGTAGTGGAGGTAAGTGATGTTTCTCTGTACAGTGGTTCACATGATGTTCCTGTCACAGCAACAAGGTTTCCCTCGGTAATACATTCTCTTTTGGTCCAGTGATCTTGCCGCCCGGCTGTCCCAATAGCACAGGAAGCAGGGATGGCTGGTGAAACCTAACGCTTTGACTGACAAAATGTTTACAATTTGAGTTGACCCACCTATTTACCATCCATATACCTAATGTTAGCCTCTCTCCAAACTGTCTTGTTTGCCTCACCATCGCTACCAGTACCTACTGGAGACCAGAAGCGCCTGTGCCGTTGTGCAACCCATATTTTTAAGCTGCTCTTGGAAGTGTCAGCCAAGCAGTCGCCACTCACACTGTTAACACTAGGAGTCCCCCATGATGAGTAGTAGGCGCAACTTCTGCAATACACAAGATTCTGTTTAATGGAAGAGCCTCTAACAGCTCTGCTTCTCTGTTGCGATAAAATGTTACTCTTGTGCCATGGTCCAGTGGTCATTTTCCTTCAACCTCAAGCCCAACAGCTCAGGACAACTGGCAAATATAACTCTCATACAAAAATCGTTTCTAGTTCACCTGAGCGACAATGACGAATAACTGTTCAGAGTGGAGGATGATGAGCATCATCAAGTGTTGGCATCCATACATGAGCGTACTAAGATTTTACCATTCTTCCCGAATATCGACCGCAGTAACTTACTGCCTATATGCGGAAGGTAGCGATACTATACAGCCTACATGGATTTAAGCACATAATTTTGTCATTTCTGAGAATAGCAAAAAAAAAGGATTACTAGTGCACAAAGCAGGATGTATTGGCAAATCAGAGAATATATTTGGAATCAACTTTTACTCAGTACTATATATCTCTTTACAAAAAGTCCCAAATAAGAAAAATTAACCTTCTTTTGTTGACCAGGTGTGTTTTTTTCATTTTCCCTGACATTCATTTTTGAAATAACACTATTCGGCCAGGCAAGTGATTATTATTGATATTATTATTCGGCCCGAATATTTCGGTATTCAGCATCCTAATAATAATATAACATAACCTTATATATATATATATATATATATATATATATATATATATATATATATATATTATATATATATATATCTATAATAATATATATATATATATATATATATATATATATATATATATATATACCGATATATATATATATATATATATATATACTCACTCTCTCTCTAACTAATAACTAATAACTAATAATATATATATATAACAACTTAACTAAGTCAACTAATAATAATATATATATATATACTATCTACATCAAATGGAGAAATGAACACTTTAGAGTGATTTTTAGGAAAATGTTTGCTAATGCAGTTCCATATAATTTTAATGGCATTGCTGAATGAAAATGTGAAAGAAGTGTTGCCTTTTTCTAAAAAAAAAAAAAAATTCAAATATATATATACTGAAAATATATTTTTGGTATTTAGAGAAAGAGAGAACAAAAAAAAAAAAGTGCATTTGGGGGAAAATGAAACACCTTAATTTTCAAGGTTCTTGATGCTGCCCTAACACTCGGTTCATCTTGGATGTTAACAATCTTTTACCTTTGCTTGTGATTTCTGGGAATATTTTTAATAAAAATATCTAAATCTTATTTTCTCATTTACACTTTTTTAATTTATCATTTATTTAATTGTCATGATTATAATAAATGTGTAAAGCAAATAAATAAAGCTGATTTGGCATTTTAGCAGGGAAAAAAGACGTTTTGCTAATTTGTTGTTTCATTTAACTATCATTTTTTGTTTCCCTTTACAAAATAGCAGGCTTCTAGAAACTAAGTATTATTATTTAAAAGTTTAAACTTTATCAGTTCTTACTTCTTACATTAGTCTTTACCATATGCAATGTTAAAATTTTGAAACTCTAGCTTTAATATTTATTTTTTTTTTTTTTTTTTAAATAATAATCAGCCCAACATTTTAGCAAATATATCTGAAATTTTTGGGAATTTTAGTTAAGTGAACTTTATCTTATGTTTTATGCTAAAATAAAAGTTAAAATTAACTAAACATCTAAGCTTACCCATTTTTAAATTTTCTAAGTTTTTATCATAATGAAGACAGTCAGGTAGTGGGGTCTCATTTTCCCCCATTTGACAGTACTTAAATTTATTTTTCCTAATTTGATACAATCACAAGAAATTAATGTGGCCTAGAAAAGTAAGTGTTAGCATTTATGTTTTCTATTGTTAGTATATAGAGTAGTTAGTTTTTTTTTAGTGGTCGCAGAGCATAGTTAGATTAGGCAGTAGTTCCAGACTGTGAGTAAAGTTGATTATCAGCAGTGGTGAGAGGAACTTAAGAAAGGAGAAAATAAAATTCAATAGGTAAAGGATTATTAAGCCATAGTGAACGATGAATTGGATCAAATTGAATATTATGACTGTGAAAAAAAATAAATAAAAGTTGAATGGCGGTTGAAGTTAGATGGAAAATAGCATGGGTGTCCAGGATGTGAATTGTTAAGGAGTCTAGATGAAAAGGCTTTTTGAGTGTGTGTATATTTATTGATTTAGATGGATTGGGTAAAGAAGGTGTAAAAAAAAAGTAATAAATGAATTAGAGAAAAGATATGGAAAGGAGAAACAGAGGGATAGATATGAAAAGATTTTGAGACTACTTCTATATTAAAAGAAACAAAAGCGTAAGTATGGAAGAGTGTGTAAATTGATATAAAATAATTGAGGATAAATGCAAAAAGGTTGGTAGAGTAGATTTAGGGGAAGATGTGCAATGTGTGCATCTGTTAGGGAAAGAGAGAGGAGTAGATGAGACCAATGGTTTTGACGTATTGTGTAGGACACTTGGGTATTTAAGGATTTTAAAGATGGGCCTGCGTGTGTATGAAAGTGTCACAGGGTGCATAAAAGCTGGGATTGATGGACAAAGGGTATATAAAATAAAAGTATGAAGGAGAGAGAGTAGCAAACAAATCTGTGAAATAATACGGGAATGTGATGAAATTAGAGTCCTTATGTAGATCTGGAGGCACCCAATTTTTGCTGCAAGTGTCAAATAAGGGCATTGGAAGAGGGTTACGAATAGTGCAGAGCCAAATTAGGTAATAGGAGAATGGAAGACCTTATGGAGGAAACTAGGTTTAAGAGAGGGAAGGATGGTTTAGACAGCTTTCATTGAGTGAAGGTTTTAAGGAAGTAAAAGAACAGAGGAATATACAAAGGACCTCTTTTTACTAATGGTGGGATGTCAAAAGAAATGTGATTGAAGGGAAAAGTGACTAGATCAAGTGGTAGAATGAGTATGAAATTGAAAAAGAAAGAAGAGGTTCAGTGAGTCTATGCAGTGGATAGAAGGGAGGTATGTAGGGGATTCAGTGTATCAGGTGGTCAAATTACAAATACACTCTGCTATATTAATGACCAGGATTTTTTGATTACAAAGTTTGGGAATACTGGGGAACAAAACTTTAAAGAAGGATGAATGTGACGAGTTTAAATCTCAGGACAAACAGAGCTTTATATTCAGTATGTTGTATTATTGTGGTAGTATGAAGGTAAACTAGTAAAAAGAAGAGACAATTTAATATAGGTTTTAAGAAGGGGTTTTTAAATAATAGGGTTTGGTAGGGAGTAGAATGTGAAGTTCTGGCCTGGATTCACCACCTACTACCTACACCTCTACCACCTACTAAATTTATTCTACTATATACCTACCACCACCTACCTACCTCTGCTGCACCCTCAGCAACCACCACTACCACAAGACATGAATCTAGACTGATGAACCAGATGAGAGGCCCCC
>JABUQX010142271.1:2500-7500 GCA_015478945.1 Trachelipus rathkii
CAAATCCATGAAACCTAAATACAATTTATGCTTCTTCTCTTATTTTCTCAACCATTTGCTTCAATGTTAAGATTTGATTCACATATCCTCTACCACTTCTAAACTCACCTTGTTCTTCACCAATCAGTCCCTCAGTCACTTGACGCACTCTTTCGACCAAAATACCAGCATATATCTTCCCTACTACACTCGATAAACTCATTCCCTAATTCCTACAGTTACCCTTATCCCACTTACCCTTATATAAGGGTACTATTATTGCTCTCCTTCGCTCCCTCGGAACTATACTCTCCATAAAAGTTTTGTTACACAACTTCTAATTCCACTCAATCACCTTCTCGCCTCATTCTTGACCATTGATTTCATCTATACCTGCAGATTTACCAGTCCAACTTTTTCACTCTACTCTTTGCCTTCTCCTTATTAATGGCCTCATCCCCGAAGTACCTCTTCCTTCTTGCAGCAACAAACCCACACACATTCACTATCACCTCTTCATTACTGTCAATATTATTGCAGATTTTCGAAGTGTTACCTCCACACTCTCTTCACATCTATTTTCTCAGTTACGAAAGCACCATCCCTATTCATTATTCTAAGAATATTTCCCTTATTCTCATTCTTAACAATTCGTGCTTCCTTCCAGCTTCTTATTTCCTTGTAAGTCTCCATTCATCCTCCTTCCAAACTGTTCATTTACGTCTTTTTTCTCCTACGTATGCATCCTTCAGTATTCCTTTTTTTCTCCAAATACAATTCGGAACATCTTTCTTTTGAGACCTCATCATTGGCTTTTAGTACATTTAACCACGCTTCTTTTTTACTTTTAACCGCTTGCATCACCTCTTCATTTCACCACTCGTTGTTTACATTCTTACTTCCTACTTTAGCACATCCACACACTTATTTTGCACTACTAACAACCACTTCCTTCATTTCATTCCAGATTTGTTCAGCTTCAGCTAGTTCACATTCAACTGATTTATTTGCAAGCGCCCTTAAATACTTATCCTTATTACCTTGTTTACTTAACTTCCCACTCTTAATTCTACCCTCTTCCTTCCTTATCACCTTCCTCTCCATCAGAGCACGCCACTAAATTAGTTTTACTTAAAACAACATAATGATCCGATAATCCCATTCCTAACTCCCTCACTGATTTTTATATCCAACACATTCTTCGATATCTCCTTCACCAACACCAAAACAATCATACTTTTTACTTTGCTGCCATTTCTACTCGCACAAACTCTAGTATACTTATGAGTACTCTTGTTTTTAAGGAAAGTTTTACATACACATATACCTCTCTCCTCACAGAAGTCAATTACCTCCCTACCATTCTCATTTTCTCCCGACACCCCAAAACAACCTGTTATACCATCCCTCTTTTGATCACCTATCCAACCATTTAGGTCACCCAACACAATCAATCTGAAGCTCCTATTCACCCTATCCAAAACATCATTCAGAATATCCCAGAAAAATTGCCCTCTCTTCAACATTACCCTCAGATGAACCACACATCACAACCACATACACCTTGATCTTTTCAAACTTAAATTAAACCATTAAAATTCTAGTGGTCACACAACAAAATCTACAGTAACTCTGTACCACAGGTCACTCATCAGAATTGCAACTCCCTCTCTCCTTCTCTCATTCCTTTCCACACCAGCACATATACACATTTCACACCACATCACTCATTTTCACCGTTTTCTTTCATCTTTTTATCAGTCGCAGTGATCAAATCAAATTTGCCCTTTCTAAATAAGTCCTCACCTCTCTCCTCTTCTCAACATTTATTCCTTTGACATTCCATGTACCCATACGATTCATATATTTTCGCCGAAAGATAGGTCGTTTACGGCGATCAAGACCTTCTCCAAGGCATGCATTAGCATTCCTGGCAAACGATAGGTGGTAGTGGACAGTCAACCAAACTACCACTGTCCCTTTAGTCGCCTTCTACGACAAGCAGAACATGCGTTGTGGGCAATTCTTTCTTTCCCACTCAAAAGGATATAATGGATAGGGATGTCTGTAAGATGTTGTCTAGAAGACTGTGTGGATATAAGTATGTGTATATGGTATGGGAATATAGAGTGGTGATGTCTGTAAGATGTTGTCTGGAGGATGATTGTGGATATGAAACGCGAGAGAAAGGCAAACCATTAGGCACTGGAAATACTATGCATTGACACACCTCCATTTACTATACTGTTTTGCTATCTATGAAACCACAAGTAATTCAGTAATCCATCCTGTAATTGTAATTCTCCTCATTAGCAGTGCGATGGACTTTTATTGCCGTTCACAACCCATGTTCAAAAAACTAAAGATATTACAATTTAATAACCTACTCAATATATCACTAATAAAAGAAATGCGTAAAATTATCCATAGCAATGCCTGCGACTTCTTGCTAGGAAATTTTCGCTCAAACCAAGCAAGGCGCTAGGCAAATCGAACTAATTTAAGAACAAATAATTACATAAACGCCCCATTCCGTCGACTAAAAAAAGCAACACAATGCTTCAACTTCAAAGCAACTATACTTTACAATTTAATACCACAAGACATTGAAGCCGAAAACTCTATTAAGTCTTTTGCTAGAAAAATAAAAACTTATTATCTAAATAAATATTAGTAAATAACAAAGTCAGCATTTTTGCTTTTGTAAAATCTAGCCATTTTATTAACATCAAGCTGGCTACCATCACAGTGCCCCCGTTATGTAAACAAGTCAGGTTCATGCTAATGATTGTAACTATCTTCAGCTTTTTACTTGTAATAATTCCTATTTCATGTTACTAAATAACAACTGTTACTAAATAACAACTGCAAATATATTTAGCACAATTTTTATTTATTCAATTTATTATTATTATTATTATTATTATTATTATTATTATTATTATTATTATTATTATTATTATTATTATTATTATTATTATTATTATTATTATTATTATTATTATTATTATTATTATTATTATTACTATTATTACACTGGTCAACAGTGAAAATTTTTTCGAAATCAAAATTGTTATTTCCGAATCATTTCAACATGGAGAAAACGAAAATGACCTTGAAAATTTCGAATTAGCTCGTTTCCAGATATTGCCACTTATGAAATTTGGCGGTTGGTTTGGAATATTTCTGTGACGAATCATAATTGGTACTTTATTATTAGGAATCGAAGCACATAATAGTTATGATTAATGTAATGTATTAAAAGAATTTATATAAAGTAATGCAATACATATATTACCTTTTAATACACAATATAACCCTTCGGTATATGGCGAGGCATGGCAACGTTCCAAATGTGCAAGACAGCAATTGAGACCTACAGTTGGGGTTGCGGTCGTCTGTGCTAACATATAGGAATGCTGTGTATTTTCTCGTTAAATATATATATAACAATAACGCCTTATATATATATATACTGCTGCTCAACCTTATATATATACATATATACCATAATATACATATATGCTGCTGTATATATATATGCTGCTATATGCTATCTCCCTCACTGCTCTTATATACAGTATATAATAATATATATATATATATGTATTTATATATGTAACCAACAACACTCTTTAACTAACTCATCTTACACTTCTTTTTATATATATATATATATATATATATATACTTATATCTTTATATATATATATATATCAGTGAAACGACTCCTAGTAACTTTACTGCTCGTGCTTACTCTCTCTCTCTCTCTCTCTCTCTCTCTCTCTCTTTCTCTATATATATATATATTGTAATAATAATAATAACCATATATATATATATATATATATATATATATATATAACATACCTGAAAAACAATTATATAGCTTTATATGTATAATAGCAATATATATATAATAACCAGCCAGCTGCTGCTGCCAACTGCTGTAGTAGCCAGCCTTAGCAACAGCCAGCCCAGCGCGCAATTTGTTTATGTAGTAGTAATAGTAGCCAATGTAATAACCAGCAATAACCAATATAATATACATATATGCATAATAATAATAACCAGCATATAAAGCGCCAGCCCAGCACCGCACCTTTCTTCCTGTTTGCTCTTCTGCTGCTCAGCCAACCCAGCAGCCGGCCAATGTCAGCAGCCAACCAGCAGCAACAGCAACAACAGCCCAGTAGTAATATGTATATATATATACATATATGCTGACTTATATATGTAACATATATATATATATATATTTGAGGATTTGACACTATATTAAAATATATTTTCTACGTAAATGATTTCGATGTAGACTTCACGCTAACTTTTGTAATATTTCAACTTACATCATTTATTCTCTATTGCTTTAAATTATTTTTAGTAATATTTTTAAATATTTTTATATTAATGCTTTATTAAATATTTTTTATTATAAAATATTATTTATTATGTGTGTATTTAAACAAATCATTTATAAGAAACAGTATTTATAAAAAATATTTCAAAATTCACAGATACCATATCCGCCTTTTCCTTTGGGCACGGATTAGTCTATTTTTAATGTGTTAAAGCATTATTTGATGGCGGCTATTCAACCCTTTTCGTTTCAATTTTGCATAATCTTTTTATATTTATTATGTAATAATTTCATTTGTGACCAACTTTCGCAAAAAATATGAAAATGACCCATCAGAAACATTATTGAGAATTTGCGCAAATTGGGTCGTTTCTATATTAACTCGTGCTAAGCACAGTAGCACGAGTGCAGGGGTCGCCTCTGATAATATATATAACTATATATAGCCAGCAAGCAACCAATATATGTATAACTTACACTTAGCTATGCCCATAGTATATATACATAGCAACATAACAGCTGTACTATATAACCAATAACTTAACTTAGCTTAATATGTATATCAACATAGCCTTCTATATATATTGCTGTATATATATATATATATTCATTTCAGAAGCTAACATTTCAGTTTAGTGATATCAAATTTGAGATTTAAAAT
>JABUQX010142271.1:12500-15106 GCA_015478945.1 Trachelipus rathkii
GCGGTGGACTGTAAAGTCTTTTGCTAGTCAGATGTTCTCTTAATGATTTCTTAATGTGTGCTTGGTTAACAGCACTGCATCCTCTTCTTATTCCATAATAAACCCAGGCTAGCTTCTTCTTCTTCTTCTTCTTCATTCTTTTACCTTCTTCTTCTTCTTCTTCTTCTTCTTCTTTCTTCTTCTTCATAACTATTTCAACTATTCTTCCATTTATTCCCAACTTCTTCTTATTTTATTCTTATTTCTTTATTCCTTCTTCAAATATATTTATTCTTTATTTCTTCAACTCTTCTTCTTCTTCTTCTTCTTCTTCTTCTTCTTCTTTATTTGCTTCTTCTTAAACAATTCAATGGAATATTACATATGATAAGAGAGGAGTGTTGCCACAGCTGTTAAAAAGCAATAAAGCTCTAGGCTTTATTGCCATAACGAATAAAAATTTATCGCCGACCAGTTCTCTCCTATAGGCAGTGGATTAGGGACCTCGTCTCGGAATACGTGGTGCAGTTTTGGAGTCATACCTCAAAAGGACATAGAAAAATTAAAGAATTTAAAGAAAGGGAACTACAGCAAATTAATACTTGGTGGAGGGTGAAGTCGTGCGGTATTTGGCTGGCTCTGTGAGAAGATTCAGAATATACGCATTCTTTAGGAGACCAGAGAGCTAGAGTATTTATAGTAATAAGTTTGCAAGAAATGCTAAATAAATTTGACAATTTCGATTAATTGAATGAATTCTTTAGATATGATTTTTGTGATCTAACACGGGTAATGGGCTATAAAAATTTTGTCATAAAAACGTTTCCCATGACAAAATCAAGCCGCTAAAAATTTCTAACCTTCACTTACGATGTAGTGAGAAAAGTGGAACAGTCTCCTATGAAATAGGGAACAGCGGCAACATCTAGTGATTTATTCAAAGAGAATTTAGGATAAATACTTTTTAAAGGAAGTGGTCTTTGAACTTTAGAGTACTCGTTTTTATTAAAACTATAAATTATACCCCCCAAAAAATATAAACTCGAGAGCTATTTAAAGATTAAGGTTGGCCGACGCACCGGGTGCGGTGCAGGTGCAGTTACGTGCGGTGCGCATCAAGTGTTTCAGCGACGCGGTGCGGTGCGGTGCACGGTGCAAATAAAAGTGCGGTGCGGTGGGGAGCAGCCGACGCACCGGGCGCGGTGCGGTGCGTGGTGCCCTTACCCGCAGTCGCACCGCACCGCACTGCTTTCCGACAAATTTCTAAAAATAAAAAAAAAAATGAAAAATTGAGTTGGATATATCTATATAGCATATCCAGTATATCTCCTTCATTATAACATATATATATATATAGCAACAGTATATATGTAGTAGCAACTATATGCTCTGCTTTCTGCCTCTGCTCTTTCTGCCTAACTAACTGTATATATATGCGCCAGCATATATATATTGGTTAAGAAATGAAGACCGATACCTGGTTTAATGTCTGCGGCAGCCAGGAAGTTTCATTGGGTTCAGCGCAACCTTAGCATAATTTCAAGGGAAGTAACGTCATATATTGCTGAAGAAAGTTAGCGAGCTTCAGTACTGGCTCATGTTTTATTTTGGTTTATTACTAAGCCATGGTCCAGAATGATTCAAGTGTACGCGATTTGATCTATATTTTGAGAGAACTTCAACAAACCTCTTGGTGCAGAGATGTGCAACATTTGTCTTGATGGCCCGATCAGGCCAGTGTTTTGTTTCACTCAAGAAAAAACCAGGGCGGTACTGCATATGTGCTTTCCAGCATCTCTCATGACACAGTGAACATCATCTGGGGGGGATAGGGTTTCCATTTCGGCAATAATTTCCGTTAGTACGTCACCGAGATATTCACCATATTTTGAGCGTTCGAGTGAGGTTTACAGGCACGACACAAATTTGTCATTACCGAAATAGAAGAATTGTCCTGGCAGAAGCAGCTAGGCCTAACAGAGCAAAAGAAACTGCTAGGTTGTTATCTAACCATTCGTCGGTGGAGAAAGATAGCTACTCGGATGATTATTTGATAGAGGTATTCAATTTCTGAAACTTTGGTTTAGCTCTCATCTTTTTCATTTTCCCTAACAATATCTATGTCTGCTAGTGCTTTGGCGCCTGGTAAGTGTGTTGAAAAGAGTTAGGCAACTCTTTAGCCGTACAAACCAAAAATTTCCAGCGTGATGAAACAGAGATCAATCCATTACTATAATTTCTGTAAAATATTTATATCCATCCTTTATGATTTTCGTTTCATTATTATTAAATGTGCATTTTTATATTAGCTTCAAAGAGTAAACATCCCGTTTTCTATATCTTTATTTACCTGTCACTTTTTTTCATTTCCTTGTTTTTAGCAGCTTAGTGGTTCTTAAACACGGATGTTGTTGCTCTTTCAGAGAATAAATTTGCATTGCAAAGTGTACAGGTTTGTTGTGTGGGAAACAATATCAGTAATCCCAGAGCCACATTGGATGGGATATGACCCCGGGGGTAGCACACAGGAGGGGTGGTTTCCGAGCAGAGGCCATATGCTCTGTGCAGAGCTATCAATATTAATATTGCTGGAATTTGCGCGATTGTGACTCAAATTATACTTTATC
>JABUQX010142272.1:5000-25096 GCA_015478945.1 Trachelipus rathkii
CAAGGCGTCGACGCACTGTGTTGTTGTCACTAACCCTGGTGCCGTGTACCCCGCCAGCTGTATCTGCAGGATGTCAAAGCCGTTGTGTGGCGCTCAATGCACGCAGACGTATAAATCGATCTTCCACGGGTGTCGTGGCCCTGGGCCTACCTTGTCCTCGCCGGCAAGCGATCGTGTGTCAGGGTTTCCTGGTACCGTTGGAACACCCGTGCAATCGATGTGGCATCCGAACCGTCGACCAAGTGTCCGGTACCCGTGTCCTTCGGAGTGGAGTGTTGTTATCTGCACGCAATGATCTCTTGACAGTTGAAGCACTATCCCTCTATGTTTATCAGCCTCTTCGGCGTGAACGAACCCCGCTCGATTATACACCCGCCATAACCTACGTCACCTCCAGGTCTATTTACGTAGTTTATGTTATCCCACCTTATCGCGGTGACGGCCCCAGGCAGCAACCTCTTGCTGGGTGGTTACATAGTTACACTGATGCTGTTGTCTGGCGGTGTGGGTTTCATGGGGTTAGGGCCTTCCTGTTTTTTCCTAGTGGTGAGTAGTATATATATATAGTATATATATATATAGAGCAGTTATATTATTATTATATATACATATACATATATATATATATTACATATATATTATTATTACATATATTATTATTGTAGTAATATATATATATAGTATATATTATATATATTATTAGTTATATATATTATTACATATATTACATATATATTAATATATATTATTATTATATTATTATATTATATTATTATATATTATATATATTATTATTATATATATATATATTATATATAGAGAATTATTATTATTACATATATTATACGTGTTTTTATTATTATTATTATACATATATATATATATATATATAAATATATATATATATATATATTATATATAGAGTTATTATTAGTTACATATATAATACATATACATATATTATACATACATATTGGAAAGATAAGAGAGATATATGCTATATATATATTACATACATAAACATATTACATACTTATACATATATTATTATATATATATATATATATATATATATATATATATATATATATATATATATATATATATATATATATATATATATATATTTTTGAGGCCTGATTTCTCCCTGCCCTCACAATAATCCTGTACACCTCTCCTAATAGCTTTGTACGCAGCTATATACACCTGTAACATCACTCAAAAAGGTGGTTCTGTATGTTAAAATTTAATTATTATTGGTATCATTAGAATGACTATTGTTGTAAAAATGAGTCACTGCAATGCTGCCCGCGAAATGCCTGGCATTTCGAGGGAAGGAAGGCAGTTAGACTTCAAATGACAAGAAGAGAAGTCGCATTAGGCTTCGGCTCGTTATAAGACCGGAAAATTGTGTGTGATTATAGGAATTATAGTGTTAGCTTTCACTAATCTTATTAATGACTGTGAACTGATCTGTTGTGTTAACCAATGAATTGATTGCATTTTAAATTGTTCTTAACATTAATACCATTATTTACTATCTGATTTAACTAGTCCTAGATAAAAAGTAATTACCCCTTTTCATTATCACTGTATCTAACTTCTCAAAGGGTTGATACAAAGAATGGTAACCTTCAGAGTGACATTGAACTCCCCTACCTAACTGATGTGAAGAGTATCAAACAGTGAATTAATTCAAACAGTGCCTAATTAAGACAGTGAAGTGAAAAAAAGTGCCAATTCAAAACACAAACACACACAAAAAACAACACAAAAAAGAAAGTTCAAATTCCCCGAAAAAGCAGTGAAACAAGAAACCCTATCCCAATAGGCCTAAAAACTTTCCCCTAAACAACAAAAAAAAAAAAAAAAAAAAAAAAAAACCGTTAAGAATGCCGAGTCTAAAAAGAAAATCTCCCAGAGTTCAAACGAAGAGGAACAACATCGCTATTGTGACTCGGTCTCAATCATCAAGACCCCATCACACTCCCCCAGAAGTCCCCCCAACCGAAGGAGTAAATGAAGAAGGTGACGCATCACAATATGAAACAGAATCGGAAAACGAGATCCAAGAAGAGTATGAAGCAACAAACCTGGTGAAGAGTCACCCTTCCCCCACTCTCTTAGGGA
This sequence comes from Trachelipus rathkii, assembly GCA_015478945.1. Lineage (NCBI taxonomy): Eukaryota > Metazoa > Arthropoda > Malacostraca > Isopoda > Trachelipodidae > Trachelipus > Trachelipus rathkii. The sequence goes on from JABUQX010142272.1 coordinate 7,131, forward strand.
GAAAAGGAAGAAAGAAGAATCTCCCCCTCAATGCTATCCCTCCCTTCAACGAATTTGATGCCCTAGACTGGATTCGGCAGACGACAATGATCTTTAACCTTAATGAAATCATCGATCCAAGGGAGAGGGTGAGACTTTTGGCATCAAAACTACCAAGCAAGATTACAAATTCGTTGAAACTTCCCCTAAAGGACGATTGTTATACTAAACTAGTCAAGGTAATAGAAAAACTTTATGCACCATCGCTAAGAACTCAGATAGAAGAAGTCTTTCAATCAGGGATGAGGGAGGGAGAGCTCCCATCCGATTATGCAGTTAGAATAAAAGAAATGCTTGGATTATCCACTTTCGATTCGATAACAGACAACGATGCAAAATTTATTAGAGAACTCTTTCTCTTACGATTGCCCAAGCAATTACAGATCTCCCTCATGACAACAGAGAAGAACCATGATTTTGAGGAATTAATTGAAATTGCCGACGACATTTTTAACAAATTTTTCTCCCAAAACGGTGCTCGCCAATCCCCCGCGGGGGGGAGAAATGAATGGCAACCTGTAAACGCCGTGCGACCAGCAGAAGAGAGAGTCCCCAGTTTACTTCGCCGAGAGGCTTCAGCACATGAGAGGGAAATAAGCTGTCTGATAATCTCCCATGAAAAGCCGGTTGAAGAAATGAGATCACTCAAGAGCTGCGGATGGAGCTCGCGTGAAGACGATGTCAGAATGAAGAGTTCCCCCAATTCCCATAATAATGATCAAAAAATTCAAGAGGGAAGGAATTTCAACCGATCAGCATATAAACAACGCTGCTGCTGGCCATAGTACGGAAGGTCTTGTAGGTTTCATATGTACCCGCAACCGTTCATTTAATTTGTGAGGGTCGATAATATCCGCTGATGCAAGACCTGATATCGCAACTCGGCAACCTCCCTCTCCCGCAGCGGAACCCAACATTTCGAACCAGGGAAATGGAGAGGTTGGCCTGTGAGACGACTCCCAGGCCAGATGGGAGTAAATAGGTGGGGGAATGACGCTTCTGTGAGTAAAAATTTTTGTGATTGTTTGCCCTGCCATTCTTGTATGAATAAGTCTAATTTTGGGCGGGGAAATATTAATTTTAACTATGGTAGAAGGCATCATTATAATGATAATCATAATAACGGTAGAAATTATAGTCATAATTATAATAATAGAAATTATAGTAACTATGATAGGGACAATTTTTATAATAATAATCACCATGGTAATGAAAGCATTAATTATAGCAGTAATGTTTATAATAATGATGCACGTGTTGATCATAATAGTTTTTATAATAATAACGGGTATGCTAATCTTAATGGCCAGAATAGTAATAGGTATTTTAGTAATAATTGTAATTATATTAATCGTGGGTATGATAGAAATGTTAATTATGTGAATAGATTTAAATGGAATAGAAATTTTACTTGTAAAAATAATCAAGGGCGAGATTGGGTAATTAACAATGCATCTGAAATCGAAAATTTTAACGGTGAAACGATGACTCAAATGGCTGAGGCAGGGACTTCTAGTGAGTCAACCTCTCCTCCACACGAGTCAACCATCAAGAAGTCAGTAGGGGTAGAATCATCTTCGACTTTACATTGTAACTCAATGCATGATGAGATTAATAACGATAATAACAATAATAATAATAATAATGATTGTAGAATTAGGAATGATAGCCATGGTGATGGCGATGACGGTTTTGTAAATTCTTCTAATTACATTGAAGACGATAGCCTTGTAAATGAGTCGCTGTCTCCCCCGATCGAGTCGACCTGCTCCCCCACTCCGCTCTCTGGGGAGAAGGCGGGAAGAGGCGACTCTGTTTGTGACTCCATGCGTTGATAAAAATAATGATCGAAATGAATTTGTAATTAATGAAGGGGCGAAATTCCCTTTCTGAAAATGAATTGTATTAGCTTTAGGGATGAAGGAGGTTCTTCTCCTTCCGATAAGCATGAGGGATCATTAAATTTAAGAAATAGTGCATGTGACTTATCTGGTAATACTGTAGTGGTTTCTGGCAACTCAACTAAAATCGTTGCAGCTGTTAAAGAAGTAGTTTTTGATAAATTGTATTATATTTCGGACGCAACTAACAATGAGACTTATTTACTAGACTGTGGGAGTTGCCTCGACCTTTTAATTGCTACTGAATTGGATAAGGAGGAGGCCCCGATTGGGAGTGCCAGGGCCGCGAACGGAGGCTGTATCCATATTTATAAAAAAATAATAACTAAAATTGACTTGGGGTTAGGCAGACCTTATGACTTGCATGCATACGCTTCAGATATTAAATTCAATGTCTTAGGCATGCCTTTTCTCAAAAAACACGGGTTCATCATTGACTTTAGGTACCATTTTTTACTAGATACCAGCACGAAACGTAGTATTTCTCTTAGTAATGAGGCTTTTGATTTTTCGGAGCATGTTCGAAATTCTATCTTCCCTCTAGCCGCTGTCTCTTTAAATATACCGCTTTGCGAATATGAATTAGTTAATGATTTAATTAGAAAGTACCAAGTTTTGTTCTTAAATCCTTATAAAGCACCTAATTTAGATTTAAAGAATGATCAGCTCAAAAGATGGCGCTTTATCTGTACAAAGTACAGGAAAAAAGGAGGCGTGGCTTATTTTAACAGCTGTGAGGACGATTTTACTGCTCACTCACAACCCGACGCTAACGAAACTATAGGGGAGGGGGGAGGGGGGAGTAAAGATTGTACTATTGGGAGGGGGGTTAAAGATTGCACTGTTGATGAGGGGGGAGGGGAGAGAGAAGAATGTCCTTTGAAGGAAGAAATTTTGTGCGAGTTAGCGGCAAACTACCGTGAATGTTAATGGCTCGCCGATACAATTGAGGAGTAGAAGCATAGCTCCACATCTTTTTGAAAAGGCCAAGAAGGAAATCAATAAATTATTGGACGCAGGGGTCATTTCGCGGGGGAGAAGCGATTGGGGTTTCCCAACTAGCTTCTTGCCAAAATCGGACGGCAGAGTTCGTTTGGTTGTTGACTTAAGATTATTGAACCAGAGATCCACCTCTGATAATTTTACTCTGCCTAAGATTAAAGATATCATATTGCAATTGCAACATTGCAAGTTATTAACAAGGCTAGACGTTCGGCAAGCTTACTATAACGTGCCAGTCAGCGAGGAAACAAAGAAATATTTCACTATTACTTGTCCTTTTGGTAATTACAGTTTTAACTATTTAATACAAGGACATAAGTGTTCTTCTAGTGCCTTCCAGCGCTTCATGTCAATCTTGCTTGGGGATTTAAAGAATGTTTTTGTTTATTTAGATGACATATTAATTGCCAGTTCGACTCTTGAAGAACATGTTGCAATGTTGGAGAGAGTTTTGGAGAGATTAAAGTATATGAAAATTTATATGAACCCAAAAAAATGTGTGCTTGCAGTGGGAGAAACAGATTTTCTAGGGTTCAATATTAGCGAGGAGGGAATTAGACCTAGCAAGGACAAAATCGATGCAGTGGTGAATGTTGCAAAGCCAACAAATATCAGACAACTTAGAGCATTCCTCGGTCTATATAACTTCTGCCGAAGTAACATAGTCGGAGCGGCCCAATTGTTGCAACAAAAATGTTGAAGGGAAAACCCGCCTCCAATAAAAGGATTTCCTGGGGGGTAGAAGCCGAGCGAGCATTTCAAGAAGCTAAAGCGGCTATGGTGAGTGCCACCCTATTGTCGTTCCCTGATGAAAAAACTGAGTTACTATTATACACGAAGGTAAGCGAGCTTACTATAGCCAGCGCACTTATGGGAGAAGAAAATAATCAAACAAAGATTTTCGCACTTTATAGTACCATACTCACTGAGGTGGAAGTGGCACTACCACAGTTGGTTAAGGAGTTACTATGCGTCAATAACAGTTTACAAAAATATGCTTATTTAATTGCGAATAGGAGAGTCAATATCTGTACCAGTAACAGTGGGTTGATCACAGCTTATACAAAAAAGAGTGCCACAAAAGTTCATAATATTCGGGAAATAAATTTATTAAACGCCATTGCAAATTTTGACATTGAATTTAAATTGGTCTCTAAGGCTAAAAATAAATTGGCGATAATTTTAACAGAATTGGCTAACGAAAGAGATAAGATCATAGAGGCTGGGGAGTTGCAATTGCAACTGGCTTGTATAGAAGATGGGGAGTGGGCGTGGCCAAAAGAAACTGCCATGGAAACGGAGTTACAACTGGAGGAGGAGTTTAGTGGATGGAATTCTCTGAATTCCGTAGTGGAAGGGTTAAGCCCTTTAAATCGTACGTTAAAGGAACAAGACTTACTGGAGTATTATAATAATAATAATAAAAATAATAATAATAATAATAATAATAATAATAATAATAATAATAATAATAATAATAATAATAATAATAATAAAAATAATAATAAAAGCGGTAATAATAATGAAAATGATATGTAATAATAATAATAATAATAATAATGATAATAATAATAATAATAATAATAATAATAATGAAAATAATAATAATAATAATAATAATAATAATAATAATAAAAGCGATAGTGGTAGTAGTAGTAGTAGTAGTAGTAGTAGTAGTAGTAATAATAATAATAATAATAGTAAAAGCGATAATAGTGGTAGTAGTAGTAGTAGTAGTAGTAGTAGTAGTAGTAGTAGTAGTAGTAGTAATAATAATAATAATAATAGTAAGCGATAGTGGTAGTAGTATTAGTGTGTGTGTAATAATAATAATAGCACGATAATAGTAGCAGCTGGTGGTGATAATGACTTTGATGATTTTGTGATAAATACTATAACTTACAGTAAAAAAGGGTTAAATGGAATGATGAAGAAAATTCAGGATGGTGTAGATTTCAAAGAGATAGCTATAGAACAGGAGACTGATGGTTATATAAGGGACCTAATAAAGGGGCTGAAAACTAGTGGATTGAAGGCCTGCTACAAGGAATTCATCCATCGGGGCAAGGAGCTGTCTTTGGCGGTTGACATCTCTACAGGCACAGCTAGAATATTAGTACCGGAAAATCTGGTGGATGATGTCATAGAGAAAATGCATAATACAAATCACTTGGGAATTAAACGGACTTTGACTATCCTGAAAGCGGATTTTGCCTTCAGATTTATGCATAGTAGAGTAAAGAAATTTATACAGAGTTGTGATGTCTGTCAAAAAAATAAGAGCGTTAGAAGGATATCTCCAGAATTCGGCAGATTTAAGGAGGTCTCGGAGAAGTTTGATACTCTTCATGTGGATTTGTGTAAGTTACCCTGCAGTATGGGGTTCAATTATCTGCTTGTTTTTATCGACAGATTTAGTAAGTACCCTTTCGCCTACCCTCTTAAACAGGCAACGGTCGACTCGGTATTAAATGTGTTAGTGGGCGAAATTTTTCCGTTCTGTGGCTCTATAAAAAGGCTCATCTCAGACCGGGGAAGCCAGTTCACTGCCAAATTATTTAATGACGTATGTAATCTACTCGGCATAGATAAGATTGTCACAACACCTGGCTCACCAAACGTCAACGGCCAAGCAGAAATTTTAAATCAAGCTCTCATAGTGACGCTAAGGTGTATGATTAATGATAGGAAGAATGAAGGGTTAAAATGGCCTGAAATTTTGCCTTGGGCACTGTACTGTTTGAGAATTAGCCCTATAAATGACCAAGGGGTCACTCCCAGTGTTCTTATGTTTGGCCAGAACCTATCAGTGCCAGGAAGCTTGTTGCAGAAGGAGGCACTCAGTGCCACGGTCAGTCAAAGTGCCTATTTGAAGAAATTAGTGGCTTTAATGCGTAGGCCTTTGGCACCACAGGTTGTATATAAAAATAAGAATATATTTGTTCCGAAAGATCTCCACAAGGCAAAGGCAGTGTTAATAAGAAATCAACAGTATAATGTAGGGAAACTTTCAGAGAGATACTCGGGACCTTTCAGGGTGCTACGGATAAAAAAGAATAACGTTTATATCTTAAAGAATGGGAAAGAGGCAGTAGAAAATTTAAGAAATGTAAGAATTTTTCATAACATAACCGACAGGGACACTGGAACCCAAGAGAAAAATAAGGTTAAAAAAAAAAAAAAAAAAAAAAAAAAAAAAGAGAGAGAGAAGAAAAAAAAGGGGGAGGGGGGCTTCTTAGTTCTGCATGCAATTCTTAGAATTAGACAGTAGTTGAATTGATACTTTATACTTCCAAAAAAAAAAAAAAAAATCGTCTTCTTTCCTCTATCTAATATTATGGTAGACGAAACGATGCTGCCAAACACTAATAGTAGTAATAAATTCCCGCATGTTCTTTACAAAATGTAACAGGAAGGGGGTTGTAATAGAAGAGTTGAAATAGTCAAACCCCCCGAGGTGGGGATTAAGGAGGTCTTTTATGTATTTTGTAACAATGTATTGTAAGAACAAGATCTTTAATCTTAATAAAAATGTCAAATTACTACTCAAAAAAAAAAGGACGGGATTTCTCCCTGCCCTCACAATAATCCTGTACACCTCTCCTAATAGCTTTGTACGCAGCTATATACACCTGTAACATCACTCAAAAGGTGGTTCTCTGTATGTTAAAAATTTTAATTATTATTGGTATTTCATTATGTAAGATAGATATTCGGTGACTTCTGTATGGCACTATTGTTGTGAGAATGAGTCACCCTAAATGCCTGGCATTCGAAAGAATAAGGCAGTTAGACTTCAAATGACAAGAAGAGAAGTCGCATTAGGCTTCGGCTCGTTATAAGACCGGAGAATTGTGTGTGATTATAGGAATTATAGTGTTAGCTTTCACTAATCTTATTAATGACTGTGAACTGATCTGTTGTGTTAACCAATGAATTGATTGCATTTTAAATTGTTCTTAACATTAATACCATTATTTACTATCTGATTTAATTAGTCCTAGAAATAAAAATAAAAAGTAATTACTCCCTTTCATTATCACTGTATCTAACTTCTCAAAGGGTTGATACATATATATATATATATAATAGAAGGCCTTATTTATATATTTATTTAAAAGTTTTACAACAGTCTTCATAAAGATGTTAAAGAAGATGTTAAGATGTTATGAAAGTCGTTGTAAAAAACTTATCTTAAATATACCAAATAAAGACCTTTCTCTATTACACTCCAAAACTCGGCGAATTAGCTTTGATTATATATATATATGGGACAAAGTTACTTAACGCCCACGGAACGGGAGCTCGGATCAAAATTTTTTTTTTCTCTATGTTACATAAATAGATGTTCTAGGGTCGAAATGAAATTGGGTGCTGGGACAAAGTATATATATATTATTTGTAAGGGTATTACACCTGCAATGTGGGGGCTCGAGCCGACAGGGAACACAAAAGGGGGACGTTTTCCATACCCGTAGAGGGGCGAGGAGGAACCCCACGACACCAAATACCAAGAGCGGGGAGTGGAGACCACCTCCAGAAAGGCCAATAGTCCCGTAGTTTGGAAGGTGAGACCCCGACTCCCCTGCCATCGGTGCAGTGCGGTATACCCTTGGGGTATTCTTTGGTAAAAAAAAATTCTAAAATTTTACCAGGATTCAAAAATGTATTCCTTTTCGCTGTATATTGTAGTTTTTGAGATATGAGTTGTTTTTTTAAACCAAATCTAAAACGTCTATTTATGTATCATAGAGGCTACCTGTGGCTTATATGCTGCCAGCCTTAGCCAGCCTTGCCTTATGCGCACCCACTGTGCTGTGCTGCTGCTGTAGCCAGCCTTATGGCAGCACCACTGCTGCTGCTGCTGCTGCCGCAGCCCAGCCAGCCAGCAGCCGCAGCGCCAGCTGCACCAGCAGCTGCTCTTGCCACTGCCAGCAGCGCCCAAGCAGCAGCTAGCGCCTTAGCCAGCCCCTTATGCTGCTGCCTTGCCCTTGTATATGTATAGCTGTTCCTTGCTGCTGCTGTACCAGCAGCAACCAGCAGCATATCGCTTATATCTCTTTGCTGCTTTCCAACAACATATCTTATATCTTCCCATAGCCCACCCTTTATACTTGCCCTTACTTGCTGCTGCTGCTGCTCATATATATATATTTTATTATCATTGAAATGCTCGTTCTTATATCAACACATAGCAAAATAGGATTGTGTTGTGCATTGTAACTTTATAAGTAAGAGGTTCTAAGCAGGATAATTGTATTTTATGCCTTAATATATATAACTATATATAACATATATGTACATGTATAACGTAACTAACAGCAACGTAACGTAGCATGCATGGCATAGTATGTATATATGTATGTATGTATGTTATGTATGTATGTATGATAGAAATATACCGTATATTATATAAAACATTTAACGAATTGCAATATTTTTTTTACTTCTTAAAATCATTAAAAACTATATATCAAATTAAAATTGTTAGCATAGATTTTTTTTATATCAAGATTTTAAAAAAAAGATAATCTTAACTATTTATATATATATATTTTTTTTTTTTTTTTTTTTGAGAAGTTTCACCACCACTGCAGCGGGCAGAGCCCTATTCCAAGGAGGGGGTGTTACACGCCTCATAACCAACTAACGCAAATTGCGCAGATGAGCGCAGACGCAGGCAGCGAGGGTGGAGGTGTTAAATTCAGCGGAGAAACACAAGAAGATGGAAGTGAATTCCACAGAACAGAGGTGGCGGGAAAGAAAGGAAGCACCGCAGCGAACTAGTCTCAAGGTTATAATATCAACACAAAAAACTCATGTGCAGATACAGCACCTCTTGTACTACGAGGGCGACGAAGGTGGTGGTATGCGGGTGATAAGTTCCCTCGAGCACTGCGCTCCGGTACCTATAGAAAAGAGATAAGCACCAACATCGCGCCGAAGATAGGGGGTCAAGTGAACTGGAAAGTATGGGACAATTTATAAGCCTTTTGACCTTTGACTCGACCCTATCTAAAAGCCGAGGTGAAACCAGAGCCCCCAGATATGAGAGCAGTACTCCATACAAGGGCCGGATGAGGGCGCTGTACATAGCTGGAAGGCAACTGAGAAGAGAAAAAAGTCCCGGTCTAAACAGAACTCCCAGTTTCTTTTGAGGCCGCCCTAGCAACTGATGTGAGGTTTCCAAGACATTTTTTTGTTTATGTTAAGGCCAAGGATGTTTATATTGTCAACCGGAGAGACGAGAGAACCGTCGAAAGAGATAGAAAAGTTGGAAGGTGTCTTAGAAAGGGAGATTTGTGAAGTTAGGTTTTTAAAGAATTGAATTTCTAAGGTTCAGACGACCCACCCGGAAATTCTATCAGATCGAAAGCGAGGGAATAAGAATCCCGGAAAGATTAAGACGAGGAGACAATTCTAGAAGTAAAAAGAAGGAGCAGCATTGAAATGAGTTGAGGAGAATGAAGGTCGAGTCGTGATATATGAGTGAATAGAGTTAGATGTGCAGGTGAGAAGATCATTAATGGAAAGTAGAATAAAGTAAGAGATAAGACAGAACCCTCCAGAAAACCACTATTAACAGAAAAAGAAGAATAAGTCGCCCCATCAACAACTTAGCCGATAGAGCGATTTGAGAAAGAAAGCTTAGACATAAGTAAGCAAGAGAAGGAGGAAGCCCAAAGGAGGGGAGCTTGGGAGAGCAGTGACGTGCATACCCGGTCAAATGCTTTGGATTATGTCAAGCACCTCACTGAAGAGTCTCCCCATCAGTTCTAAGGAGACTAGGAAAACCATAAATCAGAAAGATAGGAAAGTATATCGCCAGTAGACCTCGAGCGCCGAAAACCGTACTGGCGATTGGAAAGAAATGAGTGAGATTGCAGATGATCAAAGAAATGAGAGTTGAGAAAGATGTTTCAAGATCTTAGATAGAATACAGGAAACTATAGGGCGATAGTTAGAAGGATCAAGAGCGGCTTCCTTTTTTTCCGAACAGGTTGGACATGTGCTTGCTTCCAACACTGAGGGAAAGTGTTAGTATTGAGACATAGAGTGGTTGAACGAGGGGCGAGGATAGCACGGAGTACACTCCCTCAAAACTCGGGGAGGAATGCCATCGGTCCACCCGCCGCTAACGTTCGTATTTCGGGGAGCCCATGCGCCCGATCGAATGCGTCACGGAGCAAGGAATAGGACACCTGAGAGGAGGAAGATGAGGAATGCCAGAGTCGTCTGGGGTTGAGTTAGAGGAAAATAATAGAGGCCGAGAAAGAGATTGGCCTTTTCAGTTGAAATTAGCAACAGAACCATCAGAGCGAATAAGAGGAGGAAAGGCAGATTTACAGAAGTTGTTGGAGATGTTTTTGGCAAGAGACCAGAAAGATTTGTCAGGTATGAGAACCAAGGAGGTTAGCGCACTTTCGTTTAATATGAAAGCCCGCTTTGCTCGTCGAAGAGTATCCCTGCAACGATTTCTAGCAGAATGGAAATTAGCGAGAGTGGTAGGAGAATCGAGAATTTTTTCACTCGCGACACGCACTGTCTCTTGCCTGAATGGCCATAGAACAAGTATCACCGAACAATAGATTTTTGGAAGAAAGATTTAATCGAAGAAGGAATGAACCTGTTCATCCCATCAGTACAGATCCTACCTTGTCGGCAGAAGCCGAAGCGTCTGGAGACAAAGCAGTCATTCAATTATAGTTAGCGTAGAAGCAACGCAAAGCCCCCAATCGGCCAGATCAAAGTGCCAGAAAAAACGAATAAGGCAGGATGGAGTTGTTGTAGAGAAAGTATTAAAATTAAGAGATATAAGGTTGTGGTCAGATTTACCGATAGGAGCGAAAGTGGTGTAATTTAAGAGAGAAGGACTGGTGTTGAAACATAGGTCAAGTGTGTTCAAGAATTGGTTAGGACGATCGGAATGTGTGTGGGTTCTTTTAAGTAGTTGCTCCAGATCGTTGTGAATGCTGAATGATTCGGCTCCTCCCCACCTAAATCAGTGTGAGAGGACCCCAACCATTCAGTGTTATGTACATTGAAATCCCCCTAAATAGAAGGGACACTCCAGTATTTGGATGAGGAAGATATAACAGTGAGGAAGTAGTAAAGGTAATCCAAAAAGGGGCGTGAGAGTCTGTTCTGTTACCCAGGAGAACAGTAGCAGAAGCACAAGATTATTGTAGTAGAAGGAAGAAAGATTTTAAACCACAGAACATCGAAGTTAGGAGATTCAAGATTCTCGAGACGTGTTACGAGTGTTAAAGGAGTGTTTATGTTTACATAGGCACATACTCCACCCTTCAGACGGAAATTATGAAATAAGTTATAGTTGGATATATTAAACGAGTTAGAGGATGAATTCTTAGCCATCTGGGTCTCAGACAAAAGCAAAAGATTAGGGTTAGAGTTAGAGAGGTGGTATTCCACGGATGCAAAGTTAGAGTGCAAGCCACGGATGTTGGTGAAGTCAAATGAAAGCCCGCGCCTGCGCAAATCCGCCATCATACACGCACACACAGTCACAACAACAAAAAAGAGCAACAGACAAAACCCAAAAGAGAAACGAGGATAAAATTATTCGTAAGCTAAAACCTAAATTTAAAACCTGGAAATTTAAAAATACGCTAAAACCTATATTTACAGTAAATATCTAAAATATGAATAATCCAGAAAGTTCAAAAACGCTCACACACTCTCACACTCTCAAAAAATTGCATACAAAAAAAGAAAAAAAATACCATTGATCAACTAAAAAAGTGGAAGCTAAAAACTGTATAAATTATAATAACGGATATTCAAATACGTAAACGCCAAAAAAACTAAGTTAAAAAGAAGTCGAGGAAAAAAAATAAAAATAAAAAAAACATAACCTAGTACTAGCTAAACTGCCCTATCCTAAAAACTAACTATAAGTATCTAACATAACTAAAAAAGCTTCAAATTCAAAAATTAAAAACGGATAACTTATCTTTATAAGGTTACATCAGATTCTTCACATATTAAAACCATAATAGTTAAAACCACTTAAAACAGGGCATCACTTAATATACAAAATTAACTTGTTAGTAGGATTAAAAAAAAAAAACAAAAACAGTAAAAACTATACAAATTCAATAGGAGCTCCGATAAAACACAACCTGTCACTAAACACTATAAGCAACCTTATATATATATACACTTATATATATACATATATATATACACTATATATATATATATATATATTTAACAACATATATATATAACAGTGGTGGTGACAGCTGTAATATATATATATACCTGCTATATAGCAGCATATGTATAGCAGCAACCAGCCAGCTGCTGCTCCTTTGCTGTATAGCCTTTACCAGCTGCCTTAACGCTCTTTGCCAGCACTAGTAGCCAGCCCAGCCTTCTCTGCCATACTCTATCCGCAGAACTTCACTTAACAGTAGATTTTCTTCATATTATATATATATATATATATATAACTTGCTTCTTAATGCTTATAACTGCTCTTATATATATATATAATATATATATATGCTATGTATATATATATCTTGCCTTGCTATATATTGCATACATAAACACGCCTCAGGATAAAAAGATAAATTGCAACATATTTATTTTATTTACCTTTTATTGCGTCCAATATTCGCGTGGAATTACAAACAAAGAATAAAATTGTATAACAAAAATCCTAAACACCACAACAAAAAAAAACAAAAAAAAAACAAACAAAAAGAACAAAAAACGAACCAATTTGATATTACTAAAATTAGAGTTTTTAAATAAAGACATGAAGAAGTGTATATGTGTGTGTGTGTGTGTGTATTATTATTATTAAAAAAATTTAAAAAAAAAAAAAAAAAAAAAAATTGCTCATTTTACAGACTCATTATAATTAAATGTAATACACTTTTTATTTGTGTTAGTGTAAGCAAATATGTATGTGTGTGTGTGTGTATGTGTGTGTGTGTGTGTGTGTGTGTATTATTATTATTATTATTATTATTATAGTAACTCTTACTATTAATATTGCTCTCCAACATAACTGCTGCTCTATATATATGCTATATATATATATAACATATATATACTTAACCCAGCAGCAACGCCCAGCCCGCTGCTCCCGCGCTGCTAGCGCTGCTTCTTCATCTGCTTGACGCGCAGCAGAGGCTGATGCCGTGCCTGCTGCACCCCACAGGGGGAAGAAGGGAGAGGGGATGGGAGAAATGGTTTGAAAAGAAGATTGACAAACCAGGGCAGCGTGCTGTCCTTACTTTGATTTATATTTGGACAACTACTTGAAGAGGACCAGCCAAGTGAGAGGATATGGAACACACCTTTTGTATACTAACGACGCGGCTGTGGTGAAAAGAACAACATGAACTTTGCAAACTGCTGTGAATTCTTGGAATGAAATTATGATGGGATGGGGAATGAAAATAAACAGGAGAAAGACGGAAACAATAGCGATATCGAGACAGGAGAACACGCTGAGATATGGATGGAGGATATACAGTTTACAACTGAGCCAGTAGGTTCAAATATCACAGAATAATATTTGATGAAAAGGTTGGAGAGATTAAGAACTGAGAAAAATAATAAATATTTCACGAAATGTGGGAATGTTGTTCTCGTTGATGGCGCAGAGAGAGAGTGCCAGTAGAGCTAAAAGTGACAATATAACCATCCCTACAACCAACCAATACTTATACTGATTTGGGTGCTTAATACGATACAGAAGAGTAAAGCTGCTGCCCGGAAATGCGAGTGTTAGACCAATTAATAGCAGAGGGTAACGTTGAGGGGACAGAGTTGGGAGTGGCTTATAAGAGAAGAGCTCGAGTCCACTTAATAATTGAATGTATTGAGGAAGGAAACCAGCTGAGATGGTTTGGACATGTGAAATACTGGAAATACCCCCAAAGATTACTTAATTTGCTAGAACCTATGGGGGGAGCGAGACCAGGGGAGAAGACCGAGAAAAGATTGAAGGATGCTATGGAAGAGGCGATGATTGTGTCGAGGTCAAAAACGATGGAGAATGTTTGAAAGATCAAAGCACTATTCGAGGAACCGCGATGCCTGGAGGGATTTCTGAAGGAACAACACTTGGCATGTTACCTAACAGGATGGATGATGAGAGAGGTGAGAGGTGATATATATTATATATATATATATATATATATATAACACCAACAACTACAACAAACAAAAAGGCGAGTATCCCCTTGATTATTTACAAAATGCAATATTGTTATCTTCTAAATATTTCACCTCCCTAAAAAACAAATACACCAACCAACTAAATTCTTAATAAAATTTCTCATTTATATATAACAACTGCTGCTGCTGCTCTTTCTGCACAGAAAATTTTCTATCAGCTTGATATAAGATTTTCCAATCACCCCGGTTCCTCTCAGGAGCGAAAATTTTACATCAATTTTCAATCAAAGCCTTTCAATCAAAGCTTTCAATCATTAAGATATAATTTTTTATATCAACATAATATAATATTTTATATCTTTGACACCATTATTAATTAGCTTAAAACAATTTCAAATTCTTATGAAAACTAAATGCAATAGTTAATATGTTTTACTTCGTCATTATTTACTAATATGGCAAAGTAAAACTCATTACCTACATATATCTATTTAGATATATGTAGGTAATGAGTTTTACTTTGCCATATTAGTAAATAATGACGAAGTAAAGCGTTTTAAGCTAATTAATAATGGTGGCAAAGATATAAAATATTATATTATCATGATACATACTTATAACGAAAATGAAAAAAGAAAATTATAAAACCTCTCGCATTTAATGTTATACAAAAATTGTAAATATTTTAAGTATTGATGTGCCAGAACTGAATCTTTGGCCAATACCAATACTCTCATTGATGCTACTGCCAATACCAATACTGGAATTTCAGCAAATACCAATACTTCCAATTAATTTGTTATATTGTAATTTTTTTTAGGTATGAAAAAGACCACCTATTTTTTATATTTTATAAACTTCTCGAATGGAAGTTTCAAGAGCATTAACATATTGTTACTTTGCCCTTTTTTTAACAATTTTAATAACTGAACAGTATTGACACATTTTGACTAATACCAATACCTGTGCTAAATGTCAATACCCTTTGGGAGCCAATACCAATACCCGGAAAAATGGCCAATACCAATACTTTGGCACATCCCTAATTTTAAGGCAATAATATTTGAAAATATTGACAATATTATATAATATTAATTAAAAAAATTTCCAAAGTGAATAAAATCACAGAATAAAATGATTTCATCATTAAATAATTTGCATAAAATTTGTTGCACATATTTAGCCTAACACTAGCAAAGAAATGAAAATTGTGAATTGACAAATAAACAATACGGTATCAATCTTTTATATAGTTTTTAAAAGGGAATGACAATGCTACCAGATATAGAATAGAACAATAAATATTAAAAAGAGGCACTTATATTATTGCAAATTTTTTTTTTTTTTTTGTGGGGGCAATTCTTGATAGACTAGAGATATATGCTTTGCGGAACAAACATAATAAGCGTCATTTCTTTTAACAATGAGATATTGTATAATGATGTTCATACATATATAATTCACCTTTTATTTTAAATAATCAGCAACATACCTTATTTACGAAATACTCATTTAAACATTAAAAATAAAAATGTAAAAATTAGAAAAAAAGGTTAATAAAAACTATGTTATTCCTTGCAAATAACTTTATTTGAAATATATATATGAAAGTTTTCAGTTAAACATGGTGGATCATAGATCGTTCCTGGAAGTTCTCCATGACTCTCCGTGCAATCTCAGGGTGAATTCCGTCGATTTCCTCTCGGATCCTTTCCTTCAATTCCTCAAAGAGTTCTCGACGACGATGTTGTTTGGAAAACCTTTTTCCTTTTTTGAACAGCCAACAGCATGCCTTATATATATATATATATATATAACTATGCTGCCTTTGCTCCATGCTTGCTAACCATAACCCTTGCCCACCCTTGTAACTTATAGCCCATATATATGCTGCTCCCTTATATAGAGAGAGAGAGAGAGAGAGAGAGAGAGAGGGAGAGTACACACTCTCAGCGATGAAATTACCTCCATTTTTAATGGTGCGTCTTTTCTCTTTTGCGTTCATGTTCACACACTTATCCTCCAGGCAACATATTAATGACCACCATTTATCCACATGTCATATACACACATGATTAAAGTACACACCCTCTTCTAGATAACACCTTACAAGACATCCCTACTACTCATATCCCTATTGTTGGGGAGAAAGAATTGCCCACATCGTATGTCCCTGCGTGTCGTAGAAGCCGACTAGGGACGGGGGTAGTTGGGTTGGCTGCCCACTACCACCTATCTCTTGCTAGGAATGCTAATGCATGCCTCGGAGATGGTCGTGATCGCCGTAAACGGCCGTCTAATTTGCGGCAGTATGAAAGGCCTGGTACATAGAATGCCAGAGGAATAAATGTTGAGGAGAAGAGAAGAGGAGGTGATGGATGTATTTAGTAAGGGCATTAGAAATTTGATTTGCTCGCTGTGACAGAAACAAAGTGAAAAGAAACGGTGAAAATGAGTGGTGTGGTGTAGTGTGTGTGCTGGTATGGAGGAATAAGAGGGGAGAGAGAGGAAGGGATTTTAATTTTGATGAGTGGCTGAGGTATAAGAGCAATGGTAGAGCATTGTGTGTGTGAGGTCCCTAAATTCATAATGGTTAAATTTAAGTTTGTGAAGGTCAAGGTATGTGTGGTTGTGACGTATGGTCCATCTGAGGGAAACGTTGAAGAGAGTACGATTTTTTGGGATAATCTGAATGATGTTTTGGATGGGGTGAGTAGAAGCTTCAGATTGATAGTGTTGGGGGACCTGAATGGTTGGATAGGTGATCAAAAAAGGGATGGTATAACAGGTAGTTTTGGGCTCGTCGGGAGAAAATGAGAATGGTAAGAAGGCGATTGATTTCTGTGAGGAGAGAAGTATGTGTGTAAGTAATACCTTCTTTAAACACAAGAGTATCCATAAGTATACTAGAGTTGGTGTAGGTAGAGATGGTATCGAAGTGAAAAGTATGATTGATTTTGTGTTGGTGAAGAAGGAGATGTTGAAGTATGTGTTGGATGTTAAATCAGTGAGAGGTTTAGGAATGGGATTATCGGATCATTATGTTATTCTATGTAAAATTAAGTTAGTGGGGGCTTGGATGGAGAGGAAGGTGATACGGAAGGAAGTGGGTAAAATTAAGAGTGAGAAGTTAAGTGAGACAGGTATAGGATACGTATGTAAGAACAGCTCGCAAAGAAGTAAAAATCAGTGAATAATGAGCAAGTTAGTGAACAAATCTGGAGGGCAAATGTAGGGGCTTTAATTGTTAGCAGTGCAAAGAGTATGTGGTGTGCTAAGGTAGGGGAAGTAAGAATGTTAACAGTGAGTGGTGGAATGAAGAGGTGAAGGAAGCAGTTAAAATAAGAAGCGTGGTTGAATGTACTAAAAACCAATAAGGATGAGGTTTCAAAAGAAAGATGCTTGGAATTATATAAGGAGGAAAAAATACTAAGGTGCATACGTAGGAGAAAACAAGAGGTAAATGAACAGTTTGGAAGGAGGATGAATGGGGACTTACAAGGGAATAGGAAGCTCTTCTGGAAGGAAGCGCGAAAGGTTAATGAGAATAAGGGGAACCTGCTTAGAATAATGAATAGGGATGGTGCTTTTGTAACTGATGAATGAAATGGATGTGAGGGGAGTGTGGAAAGAACACTTCGAAAATCTGCATAACATTGGCAGCAATGAAGAGTGATAGTGAGATGTGTGTGGTTTTGATGGTGCAAGAAGGAATAGGTATTTTGGGGATGAGGGTATTAGAAAGAGGAGGATATGGGTAGAGTGAGTTGAGAAATGGTAAATCTGCAGGTATAGATGAAATTACTGGTGAAATGATCAAGAACGGAGGCAAGATGGTGATTGATTGGATCTTGAAGTTGTGTA
>JABUQX010142273.1:0-5000 GCA_015478945.1 Trachelipus rathkii
CAAAATTTGTGCTTCGTTCAGTAATATATATATATATATATATACAGTATATATATATATATATATATATATATATATATATATATATATAATATATATATATATATATAACATATTATATCAACTATATATGTACTATATATATAATATATATATATATATATATAACTTATATATATAATATATATATATATATATATATATATATATATATATATATATATAAATATATATATAACATTTAAAAAGTTAAAGCAACCGCAAATAGAGCAAACTCGACCTTCCAGGGCATTGTTATACATAACTAAGACCTTTTAACCTTTATACAGTTAAAGGCCATGTTTATCATGTATAAACAAAATCATTTGTTGTGCCCCGTAACAGCCCCAATATTTCCGATCTTTTGGCCCGCCATCTCCGATACGATTGTGCATGTCTAATTTTTAATGGAAGTACAATGGAGCTGAGACGTGTCGCTTTCAGAACTCAACTATATATATATATATATATATATATATATATATATATATATATATATATATATATATATATATATATATAAATATATATATAATAACCTTATATAATAATAACTTATAACATAATAACAATATATATATAACTATATATAACAACTAAGCATGGCCAGCTATGCTGTAACAATAATATAATATATATATATATATATATGTATATATAGGGTCCTGTTCCGAAATTATTTCAAGTTGAAAGAATAAAAGAGCCTATTGAGATGTTTTCACGTCTTCCTGTTAAGACTAGATTCGGAAACTTTATAAAGAACCATGGTTAAAGCGATTTTACTATAGTTTGAGGGGTGAGAGGGGGTTCCCCGTTTTTTCAACAATGCTGAATAAGGGTTCGTTTCCAGTAGGATGCCATTAGGAAGAATACCATCATCAGGGCCGCAAGCCTTCTTATTGTTAGACTCAGAGCGAGAGGAAATAACGTCTTTGGAATTAATTACAATGTTTGCCAGGACTCATCCATGGTGTTGATTATTCAACCAAGTGTGGCCGCTTCTTTGTGAGCCGTGCTGGGTCCTGTACATTGACAAAAATATTACAATGTTAAATATAAATGATTTGGAGGTGGGTGAAGAATGAGGAAAAGCCCCCGGAATCGTCTAAGATGGAATTAGGGGAATAAGTTTGAGGGAAGAGTTCAACTTCAGCGGAAGGTAAAAGGAAAGTTGAACCGTAAGAAGGTACTAGTGGAGAGAAAGAGGAAGTTGTACTGTAAGAAGGTACTAGTGGAGAGAAAGAGGAAGTTGTACCGCAAGTAGGTACAAGTGGAGAGAAAGAGGAAGTTGTACTGTAAGAAGGTTCTAGTGGAGAGAAAGAGGAAGTTGTACCGCAGTAGGTACAAGTGGAGAAAAAGAGGAAGTTGTACTGTAAGAAGGTACTAGTATAAAGAAAGAGGTGAAAGCAAAGTTAAGCATTTTATGCAAAATGCCAGAATGGACGTGAGGAAAAGGATCCAGAAAAAATTATTGCATTTTCTACGAAGAAAAGAGTTTTTAGTGTCAATAAGAATAGATTTTGCACGATTCCTGTATGAGAGCCCCTCCTTGAAAAGGGCTCTACCCTTGAGTGGTGGTTACCTGTGAGTTTTTAGAGTTTGAAGACTACGTATTTCCTGAAGGCGAATCCTTGTGGGGGAATAGCACGAGGCAAAACAAAAGCTAAACAAGATTTGGATTTGTAAGGTTTTTGTTGAAAGTAAAGAAAATGAAATGAACGCTTCTCCATGCCAGAAAATTTCCTCATTATTTCGCTTAGGACACTTTGTGGGGCACCTCCCACAGAAGCGGTAGTCATTTCAAGGGAAATTAAAAAGTACGACCACAAGTTCTACCAGTTAGAATCATCGAAGTACGAAACACGTTTCCTCGTTGAATGCGGTGATCTTTCCTGCGGAAGACATGAGTAGATAAGAGCAAGGAATTCAAAGGTATAAAGATCAAGGAAATTCCCAGGGGGAGAAGGTTTAACAGAATAATATTTTAGGATTAAAATTTAAGAAAAGGTCTAGAATTTTGGTTTCATCTTCAATACGATCAAGGATACGAGAGTGAGGAGCTGCACTCTGCTCCGAGATTAAGATTTATAGATAAAAAATAGCAGGAAGGCTACTCTGGGTGTATCTTGAGAGTTAGTGGAAAGGCATTCGCTGAAGTGAACATTGAAATCAGAAAGAATAATGATTTCAGAGGAAGGGAAAGAAGAGGAAATGTATTTTGCAGTTTAGGTAATCGAAGGATTTAGGATAGTAAGTTGAGTTAGGGGACATATATACAGAACAGATGACTTTTAGTAGTAGATTAGCAGTATAACACAGCCATGATTGAAGATTCGGAAGACCAATCGGGGAACACGGGAACAAACAAGTCGTGGCGCAAATAAGCATATTAGCCGACTTCGGCAGGAAATTGAGAATAGAGACAGTATAAGAAGAAACAAACTAGGGTTTGCCATTATAAAAGGTCAAACACCTGAATTTCGGTTAAGGATAAGAGGTGAGCTTTAGAGGAGGAGAGGTGATGCTTAACAAAGTAGAAATTAGTTGCAGAAATTAATAATGATAGAAAGCCGTGCATCATAATAGGCGGTAATTCAGTGACGTCACTAGCCCCACCACCGTACTCCATCAACTCTCAAGTGGTGATGGGGGAAGGGCTGTTGAAGGACTATTTTTGGATGCCTCTCCAATTGGCTTCTCCAAAGCTAGTCGTGTTGATGCCATTTTGGTTTTAGCTTTCTAAAAGGAGAAGCTACTCCAGTGTAAGAAGAATGTTGAAATAAGGGAAAAAGGGTGCCAACTATTGAACATTGGAGTATGATGAGATATATCCAAACACTCTTTATGAGTCCAATGGGGAGTAATCTTATCGCTTTAGATAGGTTACGAATATATATATATATGATATATATATATATATATTATAAATATATATATATATATATATATATATATATATATATATATATATATATATATATATATATATATATATATATATATATATATATATATAACTATATATATATATATACTCTGCTGCTATATGTACTCTAATTTTTGTTTTTTGGTTTCGCTCGTCTTATTTTAATTTGACCGATTAGGTTCTTTTCCTGTTATATATATATGGCATATATATATATATATATATAGCCAACTAACAATATGCCTGTAGCCATGTAATAACCTGCTGTTTGTAACAACTTATAACCTTAGCTATGCTTAGTAATATATAACCTTAACTTAATATATACCATCCTAAAAAGATATATCTGTTATGTTAATAACTATATATATGCTAATAACCCAGCAGCATATAGCTCTTTGTAATATATATATATAGCAATAACTCTTTACCTATGCTATTAACAATATGTATATATATATATGTTTATATATATAAATAACAATATAGCATATATATATATGTATATATATATATATAATATAAAAATATGTATATGCTTAACTTATAACCTTAATAATAGCCCAACCATAATATAGTAACTGTATATATAATATATATATATATATGTATATATATATATATATGTATATATATAATAACACGCAGTTTCCTTTCGTCGTTAAATATATTTCCACTGAATAATATATGAATATATATATATATATATATTGCTATATATATATATATGTAACTTAATATATATATATATATATATATATATAACATATATATATATATATATATATATATAACACCTTATATATACTATATATATATATATGCATATAGTTATTATATGTTTTTGAAGAGTATAAGAAGTAACTTTTAAAGATTCATAATCAGAATGGCTGAGGTGAACCCAACGAGAGTCCATATCCTTGTGAGGAAAAAAATAAAATCAGAAATCTGAAGTCAATATGCATCACTTGAGGAAATAAAAGCAAGCATTAAATAAATAGAATAGAGAAATGTGATTTACTACATTAGAAACTTGTTCTAGAAAAGTAGTAATAAGATTTAGGGTAATAGACATTTTTTGAGCAATATTCTGTTAGGTAATAAATGATCTCACTACAGCAAAAATTACTGAAATGAAGTCATATGGAGATAACCTAAAGATGAGGATGTAAAGTGAAGAAGAATGCAGAGGAAAGACAAACAAGAGACCAGAGAGCTTCTCATATGCTATGGAAAGCCTTGGACATGTCAAAAGCAACCAAAAAGTTATCCTCATAATCACTAAGCAAAGAATGTTAAAAAATGGGTTCAAAAATTTTAGAGAGTTAATAGACAATAAGTAAGCGAATCACAGAGAATCCCTACCTTGAAATTGGATGAATATGCGCACGTATTGTAAAAAATATATTTATTATGTGGGAATAGTGAGTTGAGTTATAAAAATATTCGCGCCAACCAATTGCTACCATCCTATTCTGGCAATCGCTTATATTGCTAATGTTCATAATTGATAGATCTCCATAAATATTAATTGTATATAGCATTTTAAAGAGTCAAATTTTTAAGTTAGTCTTGACAAGATATAGGAAATTTTTTGTCAGTAAAAGATATAAATATGTTGCGCACTCCTGCTTAGCGAAAGTATGCTTGTATTTTGAAAATTAATTCTGCAATGGTTCCAAGCTCAATGAAAATTATCAAAGCGACAAGGGAATGAACTTTCTTGACTTAGCGATATTCAGTATTGTTTTGCAAGTACAGCCAGACCATGAAAATTGTAAGAAATATTTAGTAAAAGGACTATATATATATATATATATATAGCCTTAGCCATCCCATGTGCATAACAGCCAACAACTGTATTGTAGCCTTAGCCAGCCTTGTATCATATTGCCTTGCATAATATCTTTGCAGCAGCCTTAGCCAATATGTAGCCAGCCACCATATAATATATATATGTATATATATATATATATATATATATATATATATATATATATATGTAATAATAAATTTTTATTATAACAATAATAAT